>CAAKHG010006810.1:1740-32844 GCA_901007715.1 Dactylopterus volitans
TACAACTTCTGCACTCTACCTGCTCAGCACAAAAATAGTGAAGGTAGTGAAGCACTAAGCACCATAATGGTCAGATAGCTCCCTCAGCAGAGCTAAAGCAAGTTTAAATAAAAAAATAAAAAAATGCTAACGTTGCTGGATGCGCAAATGCTTGCTGTAAGTTTGCCACATCAACTTGAAAGGTAAAGTTGTTCCTGCTGCCCTCAAAGTTACAAAAAAAAAGGTTGAAATTCTTTTGTTATTAATTCCCTTCTGATTTAAACAAAGTTTAGTCACTCAAAGCTCTGTGTTTAAACGGGCTGCACGATTGCACTGAAACACAGCAGTAGTATACTGCGCCTCTCAGCACTTCACTTACTTTGTGACATCGTCTCATCTCTGCTTTGACTTTTTTTTAAACTAGACCTAAAAGTTTTTCTGACAGTAGCTGTTATACTTTCTGTGATATTACTCTGGAGAGTATCTTCCTGTGTGAATATTTAAAATGTGCTTTATGTAAAGTGGAATAAAGAGTATCTAAACAATGTCGTGCAAAGTAATCATGTTTGGAATCATTTTTTTCTGTAAATGGATTCATTAGTAGCACATTCAGAGAGGTGAGAAAATTGTGAGACAATGAAGCGCCTGTGCTTTCGCTGATGTCCCTTTAACATTTTTCACACTTGTCTGGAAACAACAGTTGACTATTATAAACAAGCAAGCTGTCTTTCCTCTCCACTTCATGTCAGAGATGAACAGCAAGCCACAAATCATTGTTGACATACTTGACTAATGTGGTGGAATATCAAAGCATTTCCTAACGACTATCAACTGGTCCAGCAGCATTTCTGAAACAACCCGTGCCGCTCCGTAGTGTTACAGGCATGCTGACACACGTCAACAGACACACACACAAATGCTTTCATGTTTTTGTCATCTTCAGGCAAGCAGTCCCCAGGACCTCCGGCTGTTCTATGAAAAAAACAAGAATCTCAGCCCCAAGTAAGAAATTACAGCAAGAATTACATGCTTGTTATTCATATCATAAAAGTCTAAAAAAAAACATTTTGTGCTACCGTTAGATGTTACATAGACGCTTGATACATCTTCAGAAGAGAACAAGAAAATCCAGATAATTTTGTTTAAATACAGATGAGTTTTCTTTTGTATTGCTTGATCTTTAAGTCTGTTAATTCGCGTATGCAGAGGCTGATTGTGCTCATAAATGCTTGCAGCATCCCCAGAGAGACTTCAAGCCATTTGAGGAACCTTCTGCTGGGTCTGCTACAGCGCAACAACAAGGACCGCATGGACTTTGGTTGGTGAACACTAAGCTCTGTAAATGCAAGGAATGCAAAACCACATTTATAATTTAGATAGTAGGTGAATAAAATATTCCTGGAGAGAAAAAAAACATATTCTTGAAAATGTCACATAAAAGACAAAAGACAGACATAAAGAAGGCTATACATGTCTGCGTAATGGACACCAGACCATGTCTGCGTCTTATTCTGCTGCGTACTATTTGTTCCAAAATCAGAACATGATGTTTTGTTTCACGACCTCTTTCTAACCCCATTTCTTGTGTCATTTAGATGAGTTTTTTTGTCATCCTTTCTTGGAGGCCAGCTCATCCATGAAAAAAAGTAAGTAGGAAGATTCAGTGCACTGAATAATAGAACTTGGAATTGTCAGCAATACATGAGCTAAGCACTGTGGGTGCATAAATTAGTGCATAAATCTGCAGTATATTATCACATTTGAGCACATTTTCGTAATATGATACAACTCGGGTCGAGGAGCAAAAGCTAATATCTCCGAAATACAGACCCAATCTCTAATCCAAACAATGTGCTTATCGTATTTTAGGACTATGCTGGTAAAAATCCATATAATTATGTGAAATGATAAAAAAAAACGAAAATCTGCACATGTACCTATCTTACAGCAACTCCTACTCCTACCGTGACCATGACCTGCTTCCCAAGTTCTGCATCAGCAAGCTCTTGCAGCAGCTCTTCCACCTCTCATCTCGCCTCACCACCGGTTTGTCTTTATGAATTCCGTCATTTCTCACTGTTTGTACATGAATGATAAGGACATGGGTTTATGTGCAGCCAGTCACAGTCATGGGAGCTAGTCATCCCCGACTGGGGTTTCTCTCACCTTTCTTTGTTTATTTACTACTTTCCTATGTCCTCGTCTTTGCAGCAGTCTCTCGCTGAGGTTCAACATTTGCGTGCCAAAGCTCAGGCCTCCCCTACCCAGGAGGCCACTGGTTTCCTGCTGAAGGACTCGTCTGGAGGAGGCGGCAGCAGCAAAAACTCCTCCTCCTGTGACACAGATGACTTTGTCATAGTGCCCGCTCACTTTAACAGTAAGAAGATTTTTCTTTCATGTGATCTCTAACTAAATGTCAAATGCAGTCGTTGCATATTGCAAGCTTTAGCTTCATTAGACGGACTAACCGTGGACATGTAGAAGTCATCTTTTAGACCATCTATCATTCATTGACCTTTATTTGACATTTGCATCACTTCATATACAATTTCCTCAGGGATTCATAAAGTGTGTCTAATTCTTGCAAGCTGAAGCTCTGCCCCATAAACGCACTGTCACAGTGCACAATGCAATGTCACGTTTTCATCTTCTGTGTGTATTGTTAATAAGTTATTAATAATAGAATATAATGCCTGGAAGTGCCTCTGATTCTAATGCACATTTGATTGTCGTGATTATCCAGCAGGTGAGCTGACCTGTGAGAGTAAAGTGTTGCAGGACAGTTTGATGAACAGCGGGTAAGAAGCGAGCACTGTGTTATTTACTAAACCGGCTGTCCATGATTAAATTCACATTAAAAGTGAGAATTTGTGTATTATTATTATTTTTTTTAAAGATGGTACTTTAATCAAGTCCTGATCACGTGTGTCACTTGTCCACTTTCACTAGCTCTCTTCTGGCCTCTGCTGCGTTGTGTGTCCAAGCCAAAACACCACCACATTCTCCCTCCTATAGTGGGTCTCCAAGTCCTGTCAGGTAAGAGCCCAAAGCTGAGTGTTGGGGTGGTACACGTGGTGCCGAGAGCAGGACTTGATAAAACACTGAAATGAAGCAGCTTAAGCCAAATTACCGGATGGAGTCAATCAAATATTCTGCCTAGTAATGTTATACTTATAGTCAATTAAAGCACTTTAAGTTGAGCATACAATTTGTAAGATTGCTGAGAAGCTAGTATTCTCCTTTACATACTTTGTACCTCAAGAGGCAGTAGTGAGTAAAGCAGAAGTTGCCCTATAGAGGAAACTCGTTTTGGCTGCTTTAGGGCTTTTAGGTGGTTATTAGGGTCACGACTCAAAGCTTGTGATTGGTGAGGGTTTTAATGTAAATATACAATTAAAATTAGAGCTTCGTCCTCCTTTTAATTATAAGGAACTTCCTTGTCTTTATATAAAAATATACCATGGCTTTAACTTTCAGGTATTGTGCTGTCCCCTATTGGTCTGGAGTGTGGAACTTTCAAGACCAAAAAAAATGTATTGAATATGAAATTAATCGATTTTTTTAAACCATTAAATAAAATTGAACAGATTACATGTTTCCTCTAAATGTTCTGTCATGTGTTTTAAAGAGGTTATTTTAAGTTCTTGTTTTGCAGTATTTGTAGAATCAGGAAAGTCGAATTCATTAATTATTACTTTCACACAATTTCTAACTAACCCTATCATGTTTCGTGCAAGAATTCAACATTTTAAATATCATAAAAAGTTAGTTTTACAGCAGTGTCAATACCACATATTGCTCATGATATCTCCAAAATACTTCATCTTCATTCATGTTGAAAGTGTTCATCGTGCTTACACACACACCGACACACACACTCACTCACTTACTCACTCATGTTTAACAGTTTCCTTGCGCGCTCCCTGTCCTTCTCACTGCTATTGACAGGCCCAGCGAGTTCTCGGGAAGTCATTCTGGTGGTAGCTATGGAAACCATGGTCATTCATTGCCAATCCCAGTCCCCTCTCAGGTTCAGAACTACCAGCGCATGGAGCAGAATCTGATTTCTACAAAACAGGATGACTCACCAAGGTCTGTATCCATGAACACACATATAAATCTGTTGCAAATGTAAGATTATTTATTAGTAGTTACAAATTTTGAATTGAATTCACTAACTGATGAACTTCACATCATCAGGCTATCGACACCGGTGCGCCGTTGCAGCAGTGGGAGCTTGTTGGGCATCGCTCGGCCTGGGCCGTCACCTCCATTCGGGCAGGGAGCAGCAGCCACTCCTCGCAGACTCTCCCTGGGAGGTGCCAGACCTTTCCAGCTCTCGCCTCAAGGTAGCTTGGAGATTCGTTTTAAGCTCCTAACTTTGCAAACCACTTTGACAGATGCTTTCTCTTTATTGTAGCTGTATATTGAATGAAAGCTTGAATAGCCAATCATAATTACCTATTTAGGACTGATGGAGTGACATGACTGTAGTATGACTATGGGAGAAGTGCTGCGTTGAAAATAAGATAAATTTTGTGGTTTCCGAATGTTTTGGCCCTCAATTCCAAATCGCAGAGCATGTGAGTTCAATTGAAGAGGATTTTTTCTAAATTATTTGAAGGACTTTAAAATGTGTAACGAGGTAAAATTATTCAGTATTTCACAAAAAAAAAAATTGTGAAAGCATCTTCTGATGCTAAATGAGCTAACCCTAACACCTTGAAATATATTTTCACCATTAACTAAATGGAAATACCAAACATTGTCTAATTCCTCCTTCTAAAATATGAGAAATTCTTGTCTTGAAAATTGTTTGCAAATTGATGGGTTTTCAACTCTTAACAAGACAAATCAAAAAAGTTTTTCGAAACATCATCTTGGGCTTTTAAATCCTTCTTGTATTTTCATTTTTGGTCGACAAAATGATGAATTTACAAATCAAAAAATAGTGATGACAGGTAGTAATGCTAAAAATAATAAGTTGTGGCCAGCAATGTCAGTTTCAGACTTAGAACAAAGACTCTTAACTATGTTTAACGGTACTCAGAGGTCACGGTTTGGTATGTACCTCAGTCTTGGGGTCACTGTTTGGCACAACAGGGAAATAAACAACAAAGATTTAGATATTCATAGTTTAACATGATTTTAGCTCAGTTACTGCTTTTGTATGTCGATAAATGCTGGAACCACTGACAGGCTCATGTGGGTACAGGATGGGACAGCGTAACGAGACCTCAGCTTTTATAATTAACACTTGAAGTGGGTCGTCTCCCACTGCATGTGGGTGCATTGTTGTGTAAATGTAAATGTCAATAATCTCTGTAATGTCTTTTGAGTCCTGTCTACTTTCATATGTAGAGGCTTCTCAAAAAATGTGGGTAAAAGTTGTTCGGCCCCTGTTTTTTTTTTTTTTTTGAGTGCCAGCGATTGGCATATCTGGGTGACGCTGGCCTAAATGCATTTGCACATGTTTTCGCTGTTAACACAGAACCTTAAGTTTTCTCACACAGCTGATTTAAAAGAAGCAGGCAGGCTGTGTGTCACCTGAACTCACTATTGTTACTCTTCTGCCGCTTGTGTTTTACTCTGTTGTACTCTTCTTCCCTTGTTTATTCTTGATTGGCAGACTGCTTTCAGGTGCTAAACCATCACATGGATCCGAGTATGGGTACTGGCATGTGAGGCTGCCTTCCCACTCGAACCGTTACATCTGTACTGTGACGGTTCAGTACCGTTACACCTTTACTCTTAAAGTACTGTTACACCCCCCATCTTGACATTTGTCAGCGCTGAGTCTGAGTCACTTTCGAGTCAGTTGTTTAGAAAGTCAGTTGATGCAATGAACCAACTTCCACAAACTCTTTCCTCAGTGTCTCATACCTGCAGTGTTAGGTAGGGCTTGTGCGTCACTCAGTAGAGTCATTGTTGTATTCCCCGTGTTGCACCACCTGCCGTTTTAAAGCAGAAATATTCTGAACTTTGTCTGTTCCACTTTCCTCTGCAGCTCCTCAGCACGCTGAGCTCAGGCCAAACTCTCACCAGCACCCACAGGCAGTGGGACTGGGCACACGGCTCCACAGCGCCCCCTGTCTGCTGGAGTGTGCAACCATTGGTGGGAGGCAAAAGATCAGAAAGCAGCACTCCGACCCAGTGGTGGCACCCTCTGGGGGCCTGATGACTCTGCGCCCGCTCCACTCTTCCCCAAGGCTCAGTGAGCTGATGCAACGTAGCCCCCTTCCCACCATCCTGGGCTCCCCATCCAGGGTGAGTCATACATGTTTGTTTGTGTAACAGGGCAATGAGTGTGTGTCTAAGTCTCTTTGAGATACACAGAACAAGAAAAGCAGTTTAAACAAACCTCTCTTCTCAGACCATCCCTCCATTTGAATTCCCTAAGCCTCCCAGCTCTCCCAACCTCATGACCTTCCTGACGCAGCAGGGTTTGGTCATCGGTTCTCCGTGCAGTAGGACTGCCTCAGCAGAGCCCAGAGAAGCGGGACAACAAGCACCTACACAGTACACCCAGACTGCACACTGCATCCACAGACTGAATGATAATGGCAAGGGATTTGGAAGGTAAGAACTTGAATATCTTTTGCTTCTTATGTTTGCCTTTGGTGCTGTTTTCTGTTAGTTTGAAGTCAAGAGGGCCCAGTGCAGTGGCAAACTGGGCAGAAATTCACAAACCTTTTCAAGTTGACAATGTCTTATTTCTTTTAAAACTGTGCAATGCTCGGTTTAAATTTTAGGTTTTTAATTTCTTGTACTTTTATTGTACAGTGTTTTTTTTTCCAGCCAAAATACATTGAATTCACTACACAGCAGCAGCTGGGGATCACTAGTATTTGAAGACCTCTTTTTATGCATTCCTCTTATGGACAGAGATCAGCAATTATGAACCTGACTGTGTGTATGGACTATAGATGGACTTTAAAAAATAGCCAGCAAGGAAAAATGAAGTACCCAAGAGAATGACATCAGAAGCTACTGCAAAAATGTATTTATTAACTGCTAAATTCTCACAATATTTTATTTAGAGCTGTGTGTCTTGTTCTAAATGGCACAAAGACGGACTAAAGGAAAGTTGAATTACTTTCCATGATGCTTTTATGAAGATTCTGTAACAAAACTTTTTGGCATTTCTAACCACCACCACCACATACGCACACCTCACTTTGCAATGTTACTGCAGTTCAACATAGGGTTTAAAATTGGGATTTCTGGAGTTGATTTCATAACACACTGTCAGAGTAACACTGTAATACCTCCAACAGGAGAATGGTGCATGCGATTAATGTTGCTGTCAGTTAATTTAATGTTAAAGTTACTCGATATCACATACTTGCCTTAAATACTATCATACCTGTGCAGGTCTCAGAGCGCTGGCCGCCTGTCTGACATGCTGCTGATGGCTGCATTTGGACCAGCTGGACCCATAAATGACCGAGGCAGCACAGAGAACCTGAACTCTGAAAAAGCCATTGACATAGCAGGTAGGCATGCCAAGGTTATTTGTGCATGATGGTTCACAGTCATGGCGACACTTTGTTATTGGTGGTAACGGGAAATGCAGTTTAATTAAGACGTATGGCAATAAGGGGCAAAGGACATCAGTCTGCTTACAGAACTGTTGCTAACAAGTTCAAATAGCGGCCCGTCAGTAGCGGATTTACATTTAAAGGCTCAGTGTGGCTGCTCCCTCTTGCTCCATTACTCCCTGAAATGTTTTGAGCTGCTGTCAGATAATATTGAATATCGCCGTTATCTTGTTTTATCAACATACTTTTGATGAACAATCTCTGTGTTGAGCTAGCTCACAAACATTTCCTGTGACTACTTCAGAATAAAAGATGACTAGGTTTTGCACATTTAAGTGCTTCTATTGTGAAGAACACAGCAGATTTACTGCTGTTCTCTGGTGTATAGTGCCCCCAGGTGGTGGAGGAGGTCTTGCACCCAGCTCCTGCAGCCCAGCACAGGTTATTTTCACTGTTGGCTCTCCTCCCAGTGGCAGCACCCCTCCTCACACCTCCAGACAGAGGAAATGCTCAGGTTAGCATATGCACACCCTAGCACAATAAGGAACACATTGTGTGACAAGCCATTCCATCCCTGTATTTTCTTAGCTGGTTGAAATAACGTTCGATTGTGCAACAGCAGTAGTACTAGTACTGCATTAGTACTAAGCTATTTTCATTTTCCTTGATGTTGAAATTTAATAAAATGTCAAGGAAGTAATCATACAGGTTTGAGTTTCTGCGTGGAAGTGATTTTTAAACCAGTGCAGCTGTGGACATATGAAGTTGCATTTAGGTAGCAGGAAACCAAATGGCTGGTTTTATGAATGTACAATTTTTCCGAATGGTAATTGGCACTCAGTATTTATGAACATAGAAATTAATGTAGCTGCGAGCAAATCACTAACTGGAACATATCCCCACAAATTACAGTGGTCGGCAGAAGTATTTAAAGAAGCAGCATTGGTGGAAGAAATGCAGCCTAAAGATTGTTATTTCAATTGATTCATTGACATATTCTGAAAGATGTTGCCTACTGTAGCAGTTAGCAGCTCATGGCATTTGATGATCATAATTTTGTCATCTCTGTGATCCCCGCAGGCTCGTTCACTTCAGTCAGCCCCGCAGGCTCCTTCACCAGCCGCTACCCCCAGACAGGCACCTATCTGGATGCCTTTGAGGCTCCCTCCAGCCCTCGTTACAGTTTTTTTGATCCTATCTCAGCCAACATGGGCGGTCGAGTAACTTTTGAGCCTCCTGAGCTGCCTGAGGAGACCCTGATGGAGGTGAGAGGCAGATCTCACAACTCTGCAAAGTAGCGGAAAAGGAGATCTTAGGTCATTAGTATGCAGCCGTTGCCTTTTTTTTCTGTTGTGTCGATCAGGATTTCATTCTCGCTTAATGATGCAATGAAAAATACTTGCCTTTCCTCCAGGGAAAGTGGACTGTGTGAGGCATAGACAAAGACAGCATAGTGTTGCTGAAGCTCATTCCATTACTGCAAAATAATCTCAGGTGGAATTTGAGACTGGAGTAATGAAATCACTGACTGACCTGTCTCCCGGTCGTGCAGCCCACCAGTGCACACTGAATACAGAATCAAAGTCTGGTGTCCTCCGTTTAAAATTCTGTCATTTCTCCCTCCCTCTGTCTTTTTTTTTTTTGGTTTCCTGTGTCTGGCGGAGTGCAGCAGGAGCATACAGACACAGTGCAGAGCCTGCGATTCACATTGGATTTCGCTCGCTGTCTGATGGAGGTGGCAGGAGCTCGCGGGGCTGCATTGATGGGGGAACAGGGTGGCGTCTCCCATCACTCCCTCCTGCAGCAGCAGCAGAGCCTGGTAGCAGATCAGATAAGCTCACTAAGCCGAGAGTGGAGGTAAGGCCCTATCAACTGTGGCTGACACTTTTGTTGGAGGCATTGATAGTGTTTATCTTAATTGGATAGAAAACAATTTGCAGTTCATCACTTGGATTTGCTGCAAAATTGGGCAAAGTAGCAAGCAGTGTTGAGAGTCTGCTCAGGAGTATCGACTGAAATATGTGCAAATTTATGCTGCTTGGCATAATTTACGATTGTCAGGCTGGATTTTAATTTGGTATTCCCAACCCAGACATTCATCACGCTACAGTGCAGGTATGTGTTTGTAGCCTGAATGCCACAGTCTGGTTTTGGCGGATGATTGTGTCTGTCGAGCAAACATTTCAGTCACTGCTGAGTAATCAAACTTCATTGAATTTTCTGTCGTTTCTATCGTGTGTTTCATGTGTTTTAAGTGCTGTGTGTATCTGTGTGTTATTGTCTCCCCAGTCATGCAGAACAGTTGGTTCTCTACCTTAAGACTGCAGAGCTCTTGTCCACTGCCTTACACACATCCATGGAGCGTGTTAAACAGGGCAAACTCTACCCATCTGCAACAGTCAAGCAAGGTAGCAGCTATTTCTTTTTATTTTAAAGATGTCAAATTTTGACTCACAGTTATAATTAGAAAGACCTGAAACTTGTTAGATGTTTAATTGAAACCGAATGTCCAAGAGATGTCTTGCTGGTATTTCAAATGACTTTTTTTCAATTTTCTGTTTGTGCACAGTTGTGAGGAGGCTGAACGACTTGTATAAGATGAGTGTGGCGTGTTGTCGCACACTCAGCACCCGCCTGGAGTGTTTTTTCTCCAGGAAGCATCGTCTCATGGACCAAATCACCTCTATCAAGGCGGAGCGGCTGCTGTTCAGCCACACTGTGCAGATGGTAAGCCAGAGCAACAATCTTTTAACATTTGGAGGAAATAAATGACATGCTGACTAATAATAGCCAACCACGGCATAACCATTAAGATACTGTATCTGTGGGCATCACTCAGCTCCATTGTTTATCAAGCAACAGTACCATTTTCTGAAGCAACAAGTGTGAAACATTTTCAGTCCATGAACAGATATGAACCTTACTTCCTCCCGCTGTACAAAAATGAAGGCAAAGTATCCGAGATATGGATGATGCCATCTAACGCTAGTGATGTCCTGACAGTAGCTATGAGGAATTGGAAATACATGCTGCTGAACAACTACCCTTTACTGGTTTGTAAGACACAATACCGGTTGCAGTTAGTCCTACGTGTCCATTTAACTTCTTTAGCTCATTTCCCAACTAGAAGTTTGTAAATGCCCCCGCAACTTCCTGTATTTCACTCAGAGCAACTGTCAATCATGGCGGGACCTCCTCTTTTAATAGCATGAAATATCTCACTCGCAAGAGAAATCAGTACTTGAGGAAACATAAGCATTATCAGAAAAATATGGTTGAACAGTGCTATGCAATAGGAGGGCGATCAAACCGTATGGCCGCCCGTTGGAGGAGCTGCGACCAAATCAACACACATATAACTCGGGCATTCGGATGTCATTACAGGTTCAGGCTGCTGCACTGGATGAGATGTTCCACCAGGGGGAAACATCAATCCAGCGCTACCTTAAAGCTCTCTTGCTGATGGAGGGACTCTCTCTGCTGCTCACTGAACAGGACGACATCAACAGTGTTAGCAAATGTAAGTACGGCCGTCAACCCGCAAAGTCGGCATGTCACCTACCGGAAGTCACCAGTTTACCACCGTACTAACGGGCTTGCTCCTTTCCTGCCCCATTTGTGTCTGCAGGTAAGGAGTGCATTGAACGCCGCCTCACTGCCTTGCAGTCTGGGCTGTGCGTATGACAGGTCTACGCTGCATCTTGGAGTGCAGATATGATGTCAGTCATTTTGCACATTAATGAGGAACGCAGTCTCCGCCTGCACCTCATGATTTTTCACTTTGAAATGCTTTAGTTTTCTGAAGAGAACAACAAGGCTTTGGTTTCCACTTAAGCACCCGGAGTAGTGCTCACTGGATGGTCCGCCATTAGTTTGAGTTTTAGACAGTGACTTCCAGCTACATGCTAAACCTGGACTGGTGTCGGACACACTTACATACGCGCTGTGTAAGAATGTCTGCGTTCTCACCAGTGTGAGAGAACTTTGCTCTTGGCCATAAAAGCTCTATTTTTTTTTTTGTTTTTTTAGGCCAAGGTTAAGATTCCTTTCATGAGGAGTAACACATGCAGGAGCAGTTATTGCCAAGTAGTCTCATACCCACATAACAATACTTCTCTAGAAATAAACAACATTCTAACATGGACAAGTGAACATGCTATGAACTCGCAATAGGCAACTTTATGAAAAATCTTTCACAGTCGCTGGAGATAAAATACAATATCTGCTGTGCGCCTATTTTCAGGATGTAAGCTGAAGAAGACAAGTATCACTCTCATCACATGTGTCTGCTTTATACCACTTGTTTGCTTTCCTGGGTTTCTCTTTGTTTGTTTTTTTTCTGTTTTGAATCCCAGTTGTTGCTTGCCTGAGGGAGGAATTAATGGCTACAGCTGAAACAAACACAATCACTGTTACAAAACTGCTACCAAAAAGACGAAAAAAAATGTATTTTTTTTTTTCGTATTAAAGTTGATTTTAGCTTCAGCGTAGCTAACTATATTGTTTTGGATAAAAAAAATCTGACACTTTATTGATTCTGTGCTTGTTTAATATCAAACACCATGCCCCCGCCCTTCCCTGATTGAAACAGTTTAGATCCTGCAGATTCTCGTAATCGCTTTGCAAGGTTTTGTCAATTCTGTTTTTCAGTCATGTTTGAGTTAAAGCAAGTATAATCACATTTGAATGTAGATGGCAGAGGAGAAGTGGTGTGAACATCAGACTAAATGTTAAGATTTAAGCTAATTGGGCTGATGTCTGAATAGGTTTGCACTGTTGAAGTACTGTATGGAATGACATTGAGCGGAACATACTGAACATGTCAAGCATTTCTTTTCCTGAAGCATTGAACTGATTTGCTGATTTTACGATTTCCGCTGTCATTCGCTGAGCGCAGTTTTAGTTGTGTCATAGTTACTGTCAAACGTTAATGTATGTTAGATATGAGAATTTTGACAAAGAGATGCTATGAAACCTTAGATTTATTTGAGAGGAAAAAAAGAGAGGAGCTTTGCAGCTTTAGGATGGATTTACTTGATTGCGTCGTGTTTTATTGCGGAGTAGTCAGTGGGTGACGATGGTGTCTTGATTTTTAAATTTTTTTTTTTTTTTTTGAAAAGTGATGTGTTGATTTGGAGTGCTTGTTGAAAATATTTTATCTGAAATAATTGTGTGTCGTTGATATTGACCCATAAAATCCCCGCTAGCATCCCTTGTCAGTTCTAACTGGAAAGGTCGACCTCTGTGTGTTATGATTATTTCAGTAGGAAGGATGTTTTTTTTTAATTTTTTTATGTTGTTTTGTTTTCATGGGTTACAGGGGCATGTAAGCGTGTGTGAAGTGTTATTGTTTGAGGTGTTAATGACTGGGATTCCTTCAGCTCAGAATTGACTGTATGAAGATTTTGACTCCAATGGATGTGATTGACTCACAACAGCTCACCTGTACATATAAAACTCAAAAGATCCCCTGAAAATCAAGAGTCCTTCTGTTGGACCCCAGTACTGTTTCCCTCCACTTTTAATGTTAAGTTCATGTTAAGTTATTAACATGTTTAATAAGTTTGTATTTTTCGACACAAGTGTAGATTTACAGTCAGGGCTGAAGACGGATTACGCAGAGTTTAAGAAGCTTGTTCTCGTAGCAGTGTCACAAGAGAAAAGTCGTATGATCACCCTCAGTCTTGATTTCTCTTATTATACATATGACTCCCCGCTTTGTGGCCTTTTTGGCAAAATGTTATGTTTCACAGAAGTGAACTTTTTTGGTGTGTGTGTGTGTGTGCGTATAATGTTTGTGTGTACATTCCTAATATTTACTCATCCTTACGCTTCTGTCTCAAAAGATGGAGGGAGCAAAAAGTGATGACCTCTTACTTTATGAAACTGATGCATGTGTCACTTTTAATCATTGCTATTGGCTATGCTTACGATAATAATCTTCAGAAGGAGTCAAGAACACCATAAAGGTAATTTGCGTAGGAGCTGAAATGACCTAAGTGTTGAGCAAGTTGGTGCAGGAGGAAGCAGTGCCCTGATTCTTCTGATGGGTAGCAAGATAGTGAGACTGGACTAGCTCCAGGGCTGCTGTTCAAAGCATCATGAAGATGTAATGAAGTGCAACAATCGTCTGCTTATGTGCACTCCCACAACAGATCTGCCATTTATTTACAATTTTTTTCTTTTTGTATGTTTGCCAGGAACATACCAGAATGTTTTCATTGTCACTTTTTCGTATTCTGTATTACCTGTAAATATTGTAAATTAAATTATTGCTGTCATTGTACATATATATATGATTCTGCAGGCATGTGGAAAGAGCAGCACCATACCACCTACACATTTCCAAAGAACAGGCCCTCTGCAGATCTTCCCTGGTGTCTCTTTTCTGTTTCAAATGCGTTTTAATGTCAACGTACTGTATGTATGACAAAACACACTATCTCAATGTCTGTGCTTATAACGTAACCCTAACTGTTTGAGAGTTGCAACATGAATAAAGTGAAAGGAAAGGTCATCTGTTTTAATATCACAGGGTCCTCTTTAAGTTATGAAGATTTTAAGGTGTCAATCCAGAAATCCTTTTCTCCTTTAGAATGGCAATAAGTTGTACGATCAGATAAACCTGTCGAAACTCCTCAACAATAAAATTCTTCATGCTCACGTTGGCCTTGGATGAAAAGTTAGCAACTATGAGTAACTGTTTTCCTTTATCCGTGAATAGGAGGATGACTGGCATGACAGGCAGAGCAACTAAGCTGCTGCTCACACACAATAGCCACTGTTGAGACCTGTTAACCTTTTAAAACGACTGTTTAGACCATGCAAACTGCATAACAAACTTAAGTCAACCAACAGAAATGTAAAACACTTCTGCAAGTCTCAGTCAATTAATGACTAACTAATATTTAATGATAATCGTCGCCATATTCCAAAACACGCTTGAAAGGTTTTGTAGGGATTCTCACATTAAGACACCAATAACCACTATAAGTGCCATTCTTAACTGAGGAATGTATAATATTTAGTGTTCCCCTTACTTGCTCAATAAGCTCAGTTTCATCTATACAACGAAATTAAGGGTTTTTGTGTGGCCTTCCAACACATTTAGCCTTTATAATTATAATTTCATCACCCTCAATGTTTGGATGGTGTGCCTTGGTTCAGGCTTTAAGGCAGCGTTTAACGATAAGCCCCGCCCCCAACAACCTCTACCAATCAAAAGCGTATGTTACTGTGCCTCGCCGTCTTTGATTGGATCTGCCAAACTTTGCCTCACAGGTTCAACGGAGGATAAAAAAAACAAACTCCGTTGCCCCGTTGTCAAGGTAACAGTAAGTATATACGGCGCGCGTGGTACAGGAAGGTAAATGTAACTTGGAGTATTTGCGCTGTTTTCAACCACCACAACTCATTTCAGGACCTGGCTGTTGTCGAATGACAATGTCTGGTGACGCGTCCACGGTGGAGTACTCTGCTAAGGTTAAACATGGTTAGCTAATGGCGCCCGGTCGGTTGCCAATTTAGTTCAAACGTTAACAAGTAGCCATTGCTAGCTTACTGGCTAAAAAACGGCTAATGATAGGTTAGGCAAAAGAGCCAAAGCGATGTCAAGTAGCCTTCCGCCGGTGCGCCATTTGCCACAATGGAGACGAATTGGGCGTCTCGGGAATCCTTGCTCTCCTCGGCGGTTACCGGCGAACCACCTGCAGCCGCTGTCTGTCGCCCCGTCAGCGGACAGATCACCGGGGGAGTCCAGTCACAACGACACGGACCCCCGCGTCGTGTCGCTGCAGCGGAATATCCGGTTCCTTCAGCAGCAGCACAAGGAAACTCTTGAGAAGCTTCACGCAGAAGTAGAATGTCTGAGACGAGAGAATAAAGGTGAAGAAAGGAAGGTTCAACCTGGATGCAATCATTTTGTCACACAGCGTATAACTTATATTTGTCCATATCATAGACATGTATGTAAATTATACACACACTAATGGCTAGTGGAATGCAGCTGGGTTGCTGGGTGGACTGAATAATAATACTGCAGTATATGCTGAAGTATGTGAGGAATCAATTGACAGTATTTGAATAACTTTTGAAAACACTGCTCAAAAATACCTTACAAGAGAAAGAGTCAAAGGGGTAGACAAGACAGCAAATACAAATAAGAATATCATGAGATCAAGAAACGAGCAAAGAAAGCTTAAAATGGCTTTTTGGGAACATGGGATTCAGCTGCGAGACTTAAGAACATGATAAAGAAGGTTAATTCCTGAGTAATCAATATCCTCTGCCATCGAGGAATGACATATGGTCCAAGAGGGCAGCCACTTGATCTGAAACGGGGTTCCCTTCATAGGGGGTGAACTCAGTGACCTGTCATGGCGTCTTCAAGTCATGCATTTACAAAAAATGACAAAGACGTGTCTGGCTCCTTATGATTTGCTAACGAGAGAGACATTTAATCTGGGTACGGTGGTTGCTTAGCAACTGGCACAGGTTTAATTGACAAAAAGAGGAGGTGAGTGGCTTCTCAGTAGGTGGTGGATGTAGATTTGGTGTCAGTTTACTGGACTGGCCACTTGCTGGTCCATATGGCCACATCACAGCACATCCCACTGCGGAACCCTGTCTTCCTCCCGGTCTAACTGCATGTTATCACAGTCTGCATACAGGCCCCCATTGATGTATAGCCTATTTTCCAGGGACCATGTTACAACTATGTAGATTTTAGGTGCCTCAACACTGTGTTTTGTGCACTGAAATCCCCTTTTAATATGGATGTTGCAGAGTTGCAGTATAAGCTGATAATGGAGCCTCCCAAGTCAAGCAAAAAAGGTAAGGTTTAATTCTCACGTATATATAGGGGATATGGATCTATAATGCTGCTTAATTTTATTTCAATTGATAGACAGCATCGTAGTAGCACTTTGTTATAAAATACAGCAGAGAAAGCATATGTATTTATGATTTAAAATGGGGGAATGTATGCTTTTGGCAAATCCATAGTTAGTTTTTTTCCCATGTCTTGTGACGTCAAGGCTGACAAATAACATTTTGAACAAAGTTAACAGTTTATCTGTCATCTAGGACTGATGCGTAATCGAGCAGGTGTCAGACCACCTTCTCAGGGAGGTGAAGCCTGGACTCGAGTCTCCACGGAGGAACCACAGCAGGACACACAACCCTCACAGGACTACCAGACACTGAGGTGAATATCTGCCCACTTGCATCTGCCTCGCTTTCTTATATAGTGATGTAGTGTTATCACGTTTGAAGGAATGAACAGGGGCATTTACAAAAGATATTTGCATACAAGGAAGATGGATTTGTCAGACAATATGAATAGTAGCATGGATATGATGACAAAGATAAAGACAGCCACCATTAATCTTGCAGTCATAATGACTAAAACAGCACTAATTCAAGTCATATCCTAATTTTATTATAATCTAATTATCGGCAGTAATTCCTGTCACAGTATCAGTATTACATTGATAGAGCTCAAGCTCTAATTTTAATTATAGCCAAAATATTAGAAATTACATCCCGTATTTGTTGATAAATTTTTAAAATTGATTAACATTAAGCACATTTTTGGGGAAATGTACAGTCCTGACTTAATGAACTGAATCCCATTAATCAACATTTACATTTAAAATAACAAGAATATTTGAAACATAATGGTCATTTCACACAGTATTACTGCAAGAGAAGACAAAAGCAGTTGTGAGTAATGTCAGCTGCAAAGGGAATATGGATTTAATGCCAGCAGGTTTTACGGTTGTAAATGTCAAATCTGAGGTAAATGGCAAGTATGTGTTAAATTGTCTGTCAGTTGTGTCCATAGTCCAATCATGTAGCTCCTATGATCCACTTGATGGGTTTCTTCTTTCTACAGCAGCAAAGGTTCTGCATATGGAGGGGGCCATATGTCATGTATAATCTTAATTTAAATGATGGTGCAGCTATTAATTTAACACGTAATCATTTCTTATAAGTGTTTGGCCTACGACCAGCTTATTTTACAGTGCAGCTACATGATGAGAGATACCGTTATGGCTTTCTATTTTCAGAGGTTTCATAAAGTAACTGAATTTCCATCACAATCTTTTTTTCTGTTTGTTTTGTTTTCATAAACTCATTTTTCCGCTAGTAAATTAAGCATCGGCGAGGGCATTGAGACTTCTGCATCCTCCAGGGCAAACCACGGTCCAGAGCTGAAGGGGGGGCTCATCACCTCATTAAAGCCACTACGAATTCACAGTAGTCCGTTCCATCAGCCGCGCACTCCCACACTGCAGGAGTGTGAGGTCATCATCCGACAGCTCTACAACGCTAATAGCTTACAGTCTCAGGAAGTACGTACCATCATCAAACAGTACTAGTTTGCTCCCTGGAAGATTTTTATATTTCTGTGGAAAATGTTTTGAGTTCATGGCAGCTCCGTATAATCTAGATTATGCGCGTGAAGGCGTTGCTAAGAGATATTGTGCTGAACAAAAGAATCACCCCAGAAAACTACATCCTGACCAAGGCCTACCTCGGTGATGGTTCAAGGTAAGCGAGTGAGAACGTTGTTCTTATCATCACCAAAACGCATTCATATCCTTGGAGAAATAAGCCTCACTGTTGATGAGGGTTTTTGCTTTTGTTGTCGTTTTCAGTAAGTCCTCAGAAGACAAGAAATTTCCAAAACTTGGTGTGCAAACATTTCCGGAAAAAAGGCATGTGAATCTGTCTGTCTACCATGTGTTGCGTTTATATGTTTGTCGGCTGCATGCGCTAGTGTATGCTACATTAATCTCAAACCTACGTAATTTCTTGATTCAGGTGGAGTAATAATACATGCAGCTGCTAAATGCAACCATAACAGCCCTTTCCTCGTTAATCCACGTTTTGTCTGTTTCAGGCCTGCACCACCCAAGTCTGGCGTGATCCTCCCTGCTCTCAAACACAGTCTAACCTCCAACGTTGCAGAGCGGCAGCGGAGGACTCGTGCTCTGCAGAGAGACCGTCTCAAGACGACCGTGCGGTGACAATATTTCAATGGCCGTTGCAGCGGCTTCATCCAACTCAGCAATGCGGCTTTTATGCTCTGAAAAATCATAGTCACAAAAGACTGAACACGCTCTGAAATCAATTGTCTATAATATCTATCTATTTATCCTAAGTATTTATGTTGTATGATTGTTGTTTTTTAGCAGAATATGTTGGAGAGCATCAAATCATACTTATTGAACTATAGAAAAAAGATGCAATGGCTTGGACTTAATAATTAAGCTGCAGCAATAAGACGATGTACAGAATCTGGTTTATCTTTGGCATGGAAAAAATATTTTTATTTTTAACCACAACATTTCACTTTTGCATTTCCATGTTTATACTGACTTTTCATTCTAACCAGAATGAACATAGCCAGACTTTAATATGCAAGGACACATACAGTTAGCTATAAATGTCGAATAACTCGCCTGTTTTTTAAAATGAAATTGACTGTATTACTTATGTTCACTGTTCAACAGACAAGTATTCAAAACATTATTTTACTAGTATAAACAAAGAAGGCTCTGCAGTACAAAGATGAAACCAAAGAAACGACTGAAATGATCTCTCGGGCGCTTTTGGTTTACATAATTATAATTTATGGGGCAGTATCTTGGTTTAATTGAGTGTTATCATCCACTCACCTGTCAAGTCAAATAAATGGTGTTAACACAATGTCATACAGTTCTCATGTTCTCCCTTTTATTCATAAGTCCAAGAGAAAAAAAAATCGGGCAATTTGATGTTCGCAAAAGTCACAATAATCATCTCTGGGAATTTGCTCCAGGTTTGAAAGCAAAGTCAGTGATCCATTACAGTATTCCACACTCCCGTGTGAGCTTTTACATACTTTGAATGGCTAATTGGTATATACCGGTGCAATTAATAGGTAAATGAACAGTCTTACTGCAGTGAATATTAACATTGATTAAAATTCTGAGAGCAATGAAACTGCAGTACAGCTCCTGACCTAACAAATTCATAACCACTCGGCCTAATTTCATAACATGATTCAAAACTTGTCATTATGCAACAAAGTGGGGCAGGTTAAGAACTGCACACAGCCAGGTGGGACTTACTTTTCCCAGCATTAAACTCCCTCAACAGAACCTTTAAGAAGCAATCTGCTCATAACCCAGTGAGTTAATCTTGGCACACAATTAAAGGCTTGACCACCACATGGTGCTTCCATGCATGCATCTCCAGCATGCACCCAGTAGATGGAGGTGTTTCTGAAGAAACGTCACTGGGTCAACCACTCAATCAAAGCCTGACAAATGTTTGTTGTCATGACTTACCTTCGCCTGATTTGCAAAACCTCACAGATTCTGCTTTTAATGCACCTTTTTCCCCAGTTCAACACAGAATATTTGCATTTGGGATCCTAACAAACCCATTTAAGTTAAATTCCATTACACCTCCCCAAAAGACTTTTCTTCAGTGTGTAATGGAATCAAGATATGTATGTTAAAATATAGGGGTTTGGAACTTTAAACCAGTTGTATGGTGAAGCCAACAGTCCTGTGCTTTTGTTGTCTTTTTTTGTCTTAGTATTAGTGTTAATCATCTCTGTGGAGGAAGAAATTGTGTAATTGTTCTTTTTCCCTCCAGTTTTCTGCATTGGTGTGCCTTTGTGGAGATGTGGGAATTGGCAGGCGTTAGCCAGCAATACCCAGTGGGTGCAGATCTATTAACATTCAGACAGTGCTGCGGTGATGAGAGCTGCTCTGTGACAGCTGCAGCCTCTCGGGCCACCGCCACCAAAAACCTTAATAACCAGAGAAGTGCCGCTACCTTTTTTTTTTCTCTCTCATGCAATTCACTTTAATCAGCGACCAGAAGTTATCGTGCCGTATTGGGTGGCTTTTCCTGCTCAGTAACTGTTGTTGTACACAATCTTTGTGATTTGTTTCACTCCTTATTAAGGCTTCTTTGGAGGCACCACTCCTGCATTTAAATTCACTCTCTTCCATTCAGTGTATTGTGTTGTGGGTTGGGTATGTTGGGAAGCTCCAAATCAGCGTGGCACAGTTCTGCACCAGATAACACTGATTATGAGATTGAATGGGGGAAGTTGGAGAAGAACAGGAATTGAAAATAGGGAAACATGTAAAACTGGTAACGTGAAGTATCTGTTGACTGAGTAATTAAACTGTAGCTCTGGATTGTAGATAGGCAATGCAAAACCAAAAAAACATATAAGCCACTTACAATGCTGCAAAAGGCCACAAAAGGTGAACAACGACTACAGTCTTAGAGTCAGTAGATTGACATTCATGCATGTCAACGTTTAAGAGGGCAGCTTGCATCCTCAGGGAAGCCATGTGAGACTGTTTTAAGATGTCAGATATGACTGACCTTTAAATGTTAGAATTAGCGATGGTGAGTTATTGTGCTCGTGCAACAATACTTAATCAAGCGATCCTGGCTGTTTAACCCTACCATCTCATGTGACATCTGTTTTGAGGCTGTTTTTTTTTTTTGTGCTACTTTATCAGACACAATTCTCCAGTAATACATGGTAATGTAACACTCAAAAGACGTTTTTTCAACACAATCAGCATATTCACTTTTAGTCCCCCACACACGTTGTTAATTGGATCGATTCTGGGGGATCAGTTTCAGTTGCTCTCTCACTAAAGCTGTAGCCACGTTTGAACACAAGTTGTCTGTCAAGTTAAGCTGTCTCAAAACATCCTGCTCTGATTGCGACTGTGCTTTTGTTGACAAGGTAACAAACAAGTCAATTTCATGATAAAAGTAACACTGTTCCAGTGAAGAGACAGATGGTGCCTTCAAGTAGCATCGTGTTTACCAGCGACACACTTACACGCTAGTTTAACGGAAAATTTGATTAAAAGCTTTGATTTGACAAATTACACTGTCTTAACAACACTCATTGTTATTCACTACAGTTTGAAAATTGGTACTAAACAGAGCTAAGATGTGATTATGAGCAGTTTTGCAGGTATTTTTTCAAACTTAAGATATGATATTGTATTTCAAAGTGAAGAACTGTTGTTTTGACTGGAAGAAAGAACTGTTAGTGTTTATGTTTCCTTATTGGCATTTTCATCAATTAACAATGTGTGCACTTTCGTGAAACAGATGATAAAAAATATAAAGTATTAATATAGAACATGTTTTTATTTCCTTTTAAAAAATTATAATGTGTTTTGCAGACTAAAAAGTATGAATATTGTTATTGATATTAGCAATATTGGCCTAATACTATTTGGTATCACATTGAAACCAAACTTTGTGGTATTGTTATGAAATACTGCATTTTGCATTCCAGGATGTATTTTTTTTTAAATAGATTTTTACATTTTGTTATTGCGACTTGGGTTGGATGTACATGATTCAGACTTACTCGTCTTTTTTATGTTGATGCGAGCTGCCTTATTGGATACTACTACTACTACTATTGCTACTAATAACAATGATAATGGTTTTTATTTTAGACACTACATTTTCAGGAACAGATTATTTCACACAAATTTTTTCACAATTGATAACTGAAAAAGGAATAGTCTAAAAGCAGTTTGCTCAGTTATGCCTATCCAGTTACCATCCATGGAATAACCCAGAATATTAGCAAAACCCAAAGAAGGACAAATAGAGTAAACTTTAATCTGAATTATAATTCCGGGCCATTTTCCGTTATAAATACTTTACAATTCTTCTAAGTAAACATAAATTGTACATTCAGAAATTTTAAGGTGGATGATCCTATTAAAACTTATTACACTATAATCAGCTTTATTTATTATTCTAGTAGCTGTTTTTTGAAATTTAATTATAGGGTCTATATTTGTTTCATATGTACTTCCCCAAACTTTGGCACAATATGACGAACTCGGCCTTACAAGTGCGGTTTACCGTGTATGCAGACATTTACGGTAGTTGTAATTCCAGTTCCGGCGTGAGGATGTTGTTTCCAAATAAATACAGTCTCAACTTCATCGCTGAATGCATTTGCTCCAAATAGAACGGCGCAAAATTGGAATAACCCGGGATCAAAAATAAGCGCGTGCTGCCGTCGCAAATAGGCAATGTGATGTATTTTTGATTGCGCGTTCCGAGCGGTTTTGACCTCCGGTGATGACGTCACCGCGTGGTCGCGCAAAATCATCAGGCGCTTCGAGTGAGTGGTGGGTGAGTGACACCTGGCGAGCCACGTGTGTGTGTGTGTGTGTGTGTGAGTGTGTGCGCGTGTGCACGCGCGCGCGTGTGGGGGTGGGGTGTATTTAAGGGGGGCTGTCCAAAGCTCGTCACCCGCCCACCCTCTCCTTCCTCCTCCCCCCACCCACTCCCCTCCTCCCCTCCAGGCGTCGTCTGTGACGTGCAGATAGAAAGCGGGACCTGCCCTCTCGTCGCCATTTTTCAGTCTCGTACTCGCACTTCTGGTGGCCCGGGCGAGGGGGGGACGAGCAGAAATAAGGGAAAGTATTAATACAAATACAGCCGTCGCCGCCGGGATCCCTTTTGCGAGCGGTCGCGGCGTGCACGCGAGCAGCGCCACAGCACGGCACGCCCGCGCCCGTGATGCACGCGCAGGAGACGAGCCGCCGCCGCCGCCGTGAAATCATTTTTTGTGTGAAGACGTGTTGCGGGCCGCCATTTTTCCGCCGTGCCGCCTCAAAAGTCGGCTGCGATTCGGGAGAGCGGGTTCAAAAACGCACTTCCATGACGCGCGCCTCGCCGTAGGGAGGAGAAAGTCGACTGGCCGCTCTCGAACCGCCGCCGCCGCCGCCGGCAAAAGCGTTTCACGGACATGAGGATTCGCCGGATGAAAAACTGAGGCCACCTTGCTCGTTCTCAGAACTGACACCGACCGCAGGGGGATACGTTATAAGAAGAGAGGCTCGGTGTTTTCTCGGAAGGAAGGCGGAACGAAAAGGGGAAGCTTCATTGATCGTTTGTTTGTTTGTTTTTTTTGGCCTCTGTCCACGTACATTCGTCGTAAGTTTTTTTTTCTTCTTCCCCCTCACCCCCATTTGACTGCTAAAAGACAGGAACCACGTTATGCTTCAAAGTTGGATCCAGCCAGTCGCAGCCTGCCTCTGAACGCGCCAGGTTGTGTGTGTGTGTGTGTGTGTGTGTGTTTGTGAGGGGGTGTATTTTTGTCATCCGGACGTCTCCGGAGCTGCAGCTCCTGTGCAGAATCCAGGCGGAAGCCTCGCAGGGCGGCGAGCGCCTCTGCCCCTCATCCTCCTGATCCATCTGTTTGCAGTGATTGATCAACTTCAACCACTCAAACACACTTAACTTATTGTCTAGTCTTTTTTTATATATATATATATAAATATATATATTTAGTTTCCCTCGTCTGTAGACTGATATTAACTTATTTTTTCTAACAGAAATGTCAACTGCGCGTTTTGACTCATCCGATCGGTCCGCCTGGTATTTTGGACCTGTGTCACGACAAGAGGCACAGAATAGGTTACAGGGACAGAGACATGGCATGTTTCTCGTTCGAGACTCGTCGACCTGCCCGGGCGACTACGTGCTGTCAGTATCCGAAAACTCCAAAGTGTCCCACTATATCATCAACTCCTTGCCCAGCAAGAGGTTCAAGATAGGCGATCAAGAATTTGAGCACCTCCCCGCCCTCTTGGAGTTCTACAAAATCCACTACCTGGACACGACCACGCTGATAGAGCCAGCTCCCAGGTAGGAATGTCACCGAGAACCCCCCCCCCCTCCTCTGTCTCGCACGCTTGCTCAGAGATGTCATGGCGAAGCACCGAGTGAGGCCTTGTATGCGTGTTTTCTGGGAAATGTCAAGATGATCTAGATTGACTGGCGTGTCTATTTTTATCGGATCTAACCTACTTCTTACCGAGACTGCAAAAGTCTGCAGTTACATCATGAAGCCTCCAGTTTGCCACATTAGAGAAGACACCAGTGCTATAAGCCGCACATCCAGTTTGCTATTTTTAGTAAGGCCATGTGGTGCTGCAAGACACAGGGTTGGAAAAATAAACCACCGCCAGGAAAGATGCGGGTGAAGTCTGTGGCTTGTAAGTTTATGCACCTTGTTAGGAGTGTTTGCTTATATTTATATCCACTGCACTACATACAGTGGATGTCACATTCGGCTGCCTTAGTGCCTGTTTTGTCGTGTGTTTCTGCAGAGGTGATGACATGTCATGTTGTATGTGGCATTTAGTGTCGGCCCCAAGTATGAAAGTGGTCTTTCAACATTCAAGTGAGCCAGCAAAAGGAAAATGTCCAAACAAATATCAGAGTGGCGGTTGGACTCACATCAGCTTTTACCGAATATCATTCGCCAGAAGAAAACGGTCACCATTTTCATTGGTCAAACTATGTCTGCACATGACGGAGGTTCTTCATATATTAACCTCGTTATTCTGATCTCCCAAGGTACCCAAGTACAGTGACTGGTCCCATCCAGCCCATGGGTGGCCCAGATGAGAACCTGGAGTATGTGCGGACTCTATATGACTTCACTGGCAGTGATGCAGAGGATCTTCCCTTCAAGAAGGGGGAGATTCTTATCATCCTGGAAAAGCCAGAGGAGCAGTGGTGGAGCGCCAAGAGCAAAGAGGGGCGTGTCGGGATGATCCCTGTGCCCTATGTGGAGAAATTGGTACGACCTTCACCCCACCCCGGCCAGCCCACCCACGGCTCTCGCAACTCCAACAGCTATGGAATCCCAGAGCCCTCTCACGCCCTCGTCCATGCCTACGCCCAGCCGCAGACACCTACGCCACTGCCCCCCGGCACACCTGGGGCAGTTATCACCCCTCTACCCTCAATGCAGAATGGCCCTGTCATGGCGAAGGCCATCCAGAAACGAGTGCCGTGTGCCTATGACAAAACAGCTCTGGCTTTAGAGGTATTGTACAATCATCAAATTTTACTTAATTCTCCGTTTTGCCTTGCAGACCACTGTGTTCCTCTTTCCCTTTACTCGCTTTCTTGCCTTTTTAAGGGATCACGTTGATTTTAGGTGCCGTGTGTAACAATAGTTCAGCAGCCAACTAGTGATTCACATCTTTTGTTTCTCAAATCACCACAACCTGCTATGCATCTCGAGTAGGGATGCTCTAAGGTCATTGGGCCAAGCATGTAAACACTGGCAGTTTTTAGTGATGGTGTTCCTGTATGGACACAGCTGGCCAATCACAATAGGGCAATTCTTCTGCAAGCACATGTGCATGGTTAGATGATGCACAGCTAGGAGCCTTGTCAACCTTTACTTGATGCTCAGGGCAGTGAGATGCTACTTGTTTCCAGGAAAGTATAGCAGACACACTATTTTTTGTAAAGTATAAAGCAAAGCTGAAAGGACCAGCAGATGTCTCCATTGATGGGTGAAGGTAGCCCCACTTGTGCAGTGGCTGAAGCTCAGCCATCTATCCAGCCAGCTGCTAATCAGGCCTGTCATCAGATCTGTTGCACTCCTCAGCAGAGCGTTCTGCCTAATTCAAATCCACTTCGACCGTTGTAACTTGCTGAAGCACGTGACGGTGATGCATAAAGTACACGCCTTGCATGTAATGGTTTCCAAAATGCTCCGCTCTCGTGGCAGCCTGTGCAATAGTGGTGCCCGCAGGGCAGGGATGAAAATGAAAAGTATCTCAACCCATTTCTGCTGCTGCTGCCATTCTCTGACATCAGATGTAAGTAAAGGAGGCTGCTGTTCAGTGATGCAGTTCCACCCTCCGACTTTTGCATGGAAATGTGGGGTGTAAATTTGACTACGAACAATTCTGGTATATGGTATTAATTGTAGAGGTTAGACGGCTCCTTTGTAACAACAGGGGTCATGTCTCCACTTTTGATGGCTGACAACTGATTATTACACATCCCAAGAAAAATGTAATACCATATACAGAGTGACACTGGCTCAGGCGATTGGTTTAGCAACACCATCTTGCCTGGCTCTGCACCCTCCACTCACTTGTCAGCAGGTGCATTGAACCCATGGGAACTTTGATTTAATATCCATGATTGTAAAATGTAGCTTTAACCAGCTTGGCAATTGTAATGAAATAAAGGAAATGGGATGTGAAGGGTTGTACATGCAAATGCCACCAATGAAGAACTGAACTTGAAACTTAAGTTATTTGGTTCTTAAATTATGCAATTCTGTGTGATTCGTATTACGATGCTGAGAAGTGTCAGTTACAGATTAGAGTCTGAAGTAGCAACCAGAGATTAACCTGTGACACTGGTGGCCACACTGAATGAGGCAAGGATAAATGTGTGTTTAGAATTTGTGTGTCACCCCGTAAGTCGTTCCCAATTCAAGTGGACCTTTGATTCCTTGATGATTATTTGAAATACGTTTGGAAATGGCATAGAATGAAACTGTCTCACTGGTGTTTTATTGAAATTGTTATTTATCTTTTTTATTGAATTTTTCATTCATCTTTCAACAAACAAATCAACAATTACAGTGTCAGGGCACATCAGTCACACATACATAGTTAGTTCTCATCTTCATATCAGTGTTCTTATTATCCAGTGGTGATGGTGGTGTCCTCTTCTTTTGTTCTATAATCTGTCCATTTTTCCCATTTATCCTCAAATTGTGTCTCTTGTAATCTCAGTTTATGTGTAATTTTCTCCATTACAAACAGTTCTTCCACAATGCACATCCACTGCTCCTCGGTATGTGGTTCCATTTTATACCACAGTCTTGTGATTGTTTTTTTTACTTGCTGATAGCAGCACTTTAATAAGATACTCATTCTCTTTTTGTGTTATGTCTTGTCCTAGATTCCCTAAGTAAAGAATCTTACATGTTTTTGGTATATCATATCCTCTTATTTATTTTCAAACTCCACCATATTTTGTCCCAATATCCTTTTATCTTCTGGCACGACCAGAATATATGTGTCTGGTCTGCATCCGTATGTCCACACGCTCTCCAGCATGGTGAAATTGTTAATGTTTTGATTGACACCTGCAATTATTCCTTTCCTTCGAAACACTAGACCTTGTTCTTAACATGCCAGTAAGCTGCAGAGTGGCCATTAAGATTCACACTCATATAACGTCCATCAAATAACTATAGCTGCTGTGATATTGTAGAAGTCAAGTCACCTTTTTAACAGTGTTTTTCAAGCCTACAATTAGCAGCCCTCGAACATGCCAGTTTTGTGAAAACCATCTGAACTTCCAAATCTTATCACTTTATCATGAAGAGAGGCTGTTCCTGTTTGTCACTGTGTCAGAAAACTGCATCAGACAGTTTTTATTTCATCCACAAGGAAATCACTGATGTGGACTTCATAAACCAACCTTGCACACGATTAAGATACTGGACTGTTAACTTTTTTCACTTCCATCAATCATAAATCCTAAGTAGAAAACACCCCTCCGAGAACCATCACCTTAATGTGGCGCAGGGGTTTGAGTGTTCTAATGATCCCAGGAGCTATGTTGTTGGGGGCAGCAGCCCCTGGTAGGGTCTCCCCTGGCAAATTGGACTTGGGTGAAGGGTCAGATAAAGGCGGTCCATAAAAACGCACATGGGAAGAAAAACATCAAAGCACCAGTGTGGCCTGCCCAGGCCTGGGTCAGTGAGCGCCTGGTGGCCGGCCATCATCCCCCATGGGGTCCTGTAAGGTCCGACCCGGCCCGAGGCAGAAACATGGTTCTGTCCTCCAGCAGGCCCACCACCTGCAGGAGGAACTATATGGCGGTGCTGCAATGTGTATAGGACGGCAGGCCACTGCTTCCCCCGCGACTCGGACCTGGATAAGCGGAAGAAGACGAGAAGTAGAAAACGGAAATAGTGAGATGGTTTGTAACACCAGTGTTACTGGGTATTGTGTTAGTAAGTTAAAAAAAATGCCAGTACTATACAATTACACGACATTATATCTGATGTCGATGGTCAGTGTTTCGTTACATTAGTGCGTTTGGCATAAGCATCCACTAGTTGAGTATGAGATGACCCTTTTTAGAACCTTTTTAGATGCATGTTTCTCTTTGTTGGTCGTCGTTCTCAGTATCAGCCACTGAATTAGAATGTAGTGGTGGTGGTGGTGGTGGTGGTGGTTGGTGTGTGGGACGGTGCAATTTTTGATGATGCATGTAAAGCCAAAGTTGCCGAACTGTGTCATGTTTGTTAAAACATGGTGTGAAATGCGGTGCATGGTAGCTGCCAGGTGCCACTTTCATTCTGCATCACAGTGATAACGGACGACGGAACAATTTGCATTTGGGAAATGTCACATTTTCCATCAGTTTACAAGTGGAAGAAAATGTGTTGCTCTATACTCTCATGGAACATTGCTTTGCGCCTCCCATGGTGACCTAGAATTATGTAGAAAGCGGAGCTGGTTGTCATAGACACAGAATTTGTCTCCCAATCAGCCAAGATACATGCACCTGCACAGGCCATCCGTGTACAGAACCCTTATTGGAAACACTATGTACAGTATATGTCAACCACCCTGTGATGTGGCTTGGTATTGTGCTCCTCAAACGTTAAACCCGCGTGTCGCCGTGGTTTGTCTCAGTTCATGTTGTTCAGTGACCTTAGTAGCAAATTGATTTTAGGCAATGTGGGCAACGGTGGCAGTGGTGAGCTGTAACATGGACATCATGCGGGAGCTGCTTTGTTTTCAAAGGATGCCAGACTTCAGGTCGACGGGGTCGGTTGTTTTTTCCCCATCTATCCTGGGTGAAGTCAGTTTGCTACACGCGCCCATGTCAAGGCTGCCGGTGTGTTTTAGTAGACCATCGACCTTGCTGATTGAAACTTTATAGTTAAGAGATGGTTAGTGCATCTCCGAGTTGATGCCTCGGGAAGTGTCTACATTCATAAAATTGGTTTAGTTGAAAGAGCAGCACTTCTTTTTTTTTGCTTCCATTATCTCCGTTGTCAGACGTAAAGATGTTTTACACACGATTGCAAGTTATTTGTATCATGGTCCAGATACTCATGCAGCTCCTCTGTGATACCTTCATCTCAACAATGGTGTTAACAAGAGACTCGGGGGAGACTCTTTCTCTGTTGCATCTGTTCTTTACTTTTGTTCTCCAGTACTAAAAATGCACAGTTGCAAGAATTCTACATTTTATTTACTCTAGATTTTGCAAATCAATGGTACTTTTCATTTATTGCATATCATCAGTGTCTTCTGACTGCGGATATAGCTGAAATTAAAGGAGAAAGTAGGCCTGAATAGACGGTTTTGATGGCAGTAACATTTTTTTTTTAGTAGCCACACTTTTGCAAGACTGAGTAATCATTGCCATAATTAACTTCAGTTGACACAAAGGCGCCTTATCTGATAATATCTCTTCCGTCTCTGTTGGGGGCTCAGAATGGGTTACTGCTCGCAGCAAAGAAGCCTTCAGATTTGCACTATTTTGGAGCCTTCCGGGCCGAAGAAGCAGCGACTGAGTCATTATTTATTCACCTCGCAGACAGACTGTTCCCCTCAAATGAAATCAGGTTATCTCCTCGAAGTTCCAGGATGTGACATTTAGGCTATACTGTACGGTTATTTAATTGAACACGGCTTATCTTCATTTCACAGATATTCTTCTTTTCGGGTGATGAGATGACAACTTGCAGCCTTGTGCTTTTCCATGGTCACACGGAATTTGGTACATGATGTTGCAAATACCAGTTACACAAGGGTTCAAAGCACAAGTTTATTAGTCTGCATTTATGACAAACAATACTTAGAATGAAGCTTAACACTTATTAAACCTAAAGTATTATGAGATGCATTTTAACGCCCATTTAAATTTACTGGCAATTTAACCAACCACACGGGCAACTGTTTTTGCAGCTTTTCTTATCTGTTACTAGACGGAAGTGGTGGTATTCTAATCTCACTGCACCGTGGTTCATTTGACAGATTAGTTCCGTTTGTGTAATTGTTTGTCAGACAAATTCCACTGGAGCTTTTCAGTAGCATTCTCGTCATTCCAGAGTGGCCTAAAGGATGATTGCAACAGATAATATCTAGGGCTGGATGTCCTTGAGGCCTCATCCTGGAGTTAAAGCCACAAATGGTGTGCCTTCACATTCATGCTTCAGTCGCGGTTGCAATGATGGAGACGTTTTTTCCTTCTAATCCTTATAAATAACATATGGCTTTAACAGATTGGGGTCACATTCAGTGTCACAAGCCCATCTGAGCGGCAGCACTGTGCTTATGTCATCTGTTTAAACCACAGTGTGGGTGTGGGTGTGTGTGTGTGTGTTAGTAGATCTAACAATAATTTTGACTTAGCACAACTGATGTATTAACTTTCTATGTGGTGTTGTTGTGTCTGCTCATGTGTTTGTAGACTGGAACTGGGAGTGAAAATGGAAGGCATATGCCAGTGTATTTAAGTTTTTATTTCAGACTATGATGGAATGTTGATGTGAGGGTGTGCGTATGTAGTGATGGAAGAAATTAAAAAAAAAATCTTTTTTTTTTTTTGCCGTTATACCATTAAGGTGGTATAGTGCAGATAGGAAACACATAGGGGGTGGGGGAATGACATCAGCATCCCCAGTCAGAACTGAAGTGAGGATGCTGTGCTCAGACCG
>CAAKHG010006810.1:38018-52179 GCA_901007715.1 Dactylopterus volitans
ACATTTTGGAGATGGCGTCGCTTGCAAGTGACCCGGGATGAGCTCATTCTTGCTTTTACACTGAATAATAACATGATCATCACTCCTCTTCACTCTCCACTCACACAGACACACACACAGACACACACACACAGACACACACACACACACACACACACACACACACACACACACACACACACACACACACACACACACACTCCTATGACCCTGCAGCTGAGAAATAATCACTTATCCACGCGCCCTGCCGTCCTGATCCAACGGATGTGGTGTCTTGTGCAAGATTAAGGGGGAATAAATAAATTCTGAAGTGTGGAAGGTCACTGGAAGAAACATTTCAAAGCAGTTTACGAACTACGTGCTGTCCATGAGCTGTGTTTCTGTTTTTTCTCCATTGATGATGGCGCCAAGAATAACATCCAGCTCCTCACTCGGTAAATAAAACAAAAAAAGATTGTGATTCAGATAAGAGGTTCTGAGCAAACTTTACATCGTATGGTTTTCGGTTCCTTATGAGGTTCTGCTCCTCACAGCTCTTCCATGTTTGCAGGAAGTGATCCAGCTGTCTCTCCCATCTCCCTCTACCTCTCTCTCTTTCTGTCTCTGCCCTGCATCACTGCTACTTGCGTATGTGCCAGGTTAAATTGCCATTAGAGCCAGTCGGCGCTCTCCTCTGGATGATGATGGGCGGTTGCTGCAGTGAAAATGAACCGTAATGAATCTGACCTCTCCTCAGGGCACGGTGCATGTGTGTGTGTGAGTGTGAGTGTGTGTGAATGGATGAGTGGCAGGGCTGATGCAGGCCTTCCTGCAGTCCATTAACGCCGCCATTTCTTGCTTTTGGTTAGACTCTGGATGCAGAAAACAATTCTTTCTCTGTGCAACGCTGCATTTGAACGCCTGCTTAACTACCAGAGGGTTTAGAGCTGAAGCATAGTTCCAAATCAATGTTGTTCCTAAGAAAATAATATTAGTGAAGTGTAAGTTTATGTCAGTTTTAAGTGGCGTACAAATGTTCCGGCCCCCAGTGGCTTATCTGGCAGTTGTTTTCATGGAAATGATGTAAAGCCATAGATTAATCAGGGGTGCAGCTGGCACAGTCAGGCTCAGAATAGCATATATGTAATCTCTATACTCTCGGAACTGCTGGTTATCTCCATCCCTCTTGTTTACGTATTCATAGACAGTCATCTCCAACAGCAGACAGCGGTAGGAGCTGTTCCCTCCGAGAACATACAAAACAGCACTGTGACAATAACAACACCAGTAATAGTAATAATCATAATAAACCCAGGTAAGCAATACAGCTACCCAGGAACCCTGCAAAAATAATAATATTTCATGCTTGCTGTATATATTCCAGCCTATTTCTACTTTCCATATTGTCATTGCTTTGCAAGACTACATGCTGTGTATGTCTACATAGCTGATTTCTGTATAGGACTGGTTTTATTATATTTATTATCGCTCTTACTTATGCTTACACTCTTGCCACCCGTAATGGAAATAATAATAATGTTATTATTACTACATTTTTATTTGGCCTTGGCCAATGGCTTCGTGCGATCGATACGTGCCCTTCAGTGCTGGCATTAGAGCTCAAAAAGCACGGTAATTGACCCCATCTGTGTTCTAGAATTCATTTTACAGCGAGGTGAGAGGAGTCCGGGGCGAGCGACAGCATGAGGGTGTCCAGGCCTCCGTCAGGAAGAGCCTGGGGTGAAAGCGGCAGCTCCTTTGATCAGAACACTCTCAAACATCTTTGCAGGCTCCATTTTCCTGCGACCAAAAGCGCACCTGCCATCCTACATATGGCATTGCTGTTGAAAAGAACACAGCTTAATGCTTTTTTTTCTTTTCTTTTTTTTTTTCACTGAAAAATTTTACAGGACAAAAAGAGTTGAAAAAATTCAGTTGCAAAGTCTTCCCCCTGAAGCTTTATAGCTGTCCCAGATATGGCTTTCCTCTCTACCTTTTCCCTCTCTCTCTCTCCCTCTCCTTGTCTCTCCCTCTGTCTCTCACTCTCTTCTTGTAAAATATTTACAGCACAGACGTTCCTGCCTTCTGTTGGCGGAACGATGCCAGGCCATGTTGGTGATTCCACACTCGGAGTCTGTCATCGCTTGATCAGGTCAGACTCGCTGCTGCAGGGGACGTCTTTCACTCCTCCATCTCCCCTGCCCCCCTCGCCCTCCCGCCTCCCCCCTGCCACCTTCCGAGGATGCTGTTGTGTAACATTTGCGCTCCACAGATTCAGATGCAGTTCGCAAAGGCCTGCTTGGTGTTCTTCTGACATTTGGCAGCGTGCTACCAGAGCAGCAGGGTCACAGTCGCACTTTGTGTTAGGGTTTCTGTTTTTATTATGCCTGCGGCGGTCGTGACAGGAGGTGCGATGTTTCTCGCGTCCGTCTGTCCCATTCTTGCGGCTGCAGCGTCTTTACACACCCTTGAGGGAATTTCTTCAAACTTTGCACAAAGATCCGCTTGGATTACAGGATGAGCCGATTAGATTTTGGTGGTCAAAGTTCACTCTGAGCTCACACGGCACCTTTTGGCTGCAACTCAGGAATTCATACACGGATTAAGACACAAATGTCAAATGAGATGAATTCATGAAGTGATGCAATACTCTATCTTGAATCTTGAAGGATAAAGGTCAACTTATTATTATTTTTTTCTGGTTTTCATTGTACTTTAATAACCCATGGATATAAACTGAAAGTGACTGGTTGGCGCAGGTAAGTATTGAAGTAGCTTTTATGTCCAAATGGGAAAATGTGCAGGAGAATAGAGAATAGAGGGCTGTAGCTTTCTGTGTTATTGCTCAATATGTACAGATTTTTATTTTCATGTCAACAGTATGATTCGACCACATACAAATTTCTTAACAACTATTGGACGGTTTGACATTGTAGGTGGTTCCCAGAGACTTTTAATCTAGTGCCACCAGCAGGTCAAACTTGGTATTTCCCGGTGTGAAATATAACCATTAACTTTGATTACTATAAGCACTTTGTGGTAAATTTATGGTAAATTATGTGTATTTTCTAGTGAAATATCAACAATATTAGGACGGATTGCCATGTCAGTCAAGTGAAGTCAGATTTTATTTCTAAAGCACATTTAAAAAGTGCTTTAGAGACTATACAAAAATACACATAATAATCACAATAAACAGCCCATAGTTTAAAAAGTTAAGTGCATCCATTGACGCTTCCTTCGGGACTGTCATAACGCTGGTGACCTCTCTAGTGCCATCATCAGATCAGGTTCGAAATTTTCAGGAAAATGTGACTTGTTCAGTGTGTAACATTCCGAGCTGCAGCAGCTGCATGTTGTTTAATACAAATTAGGAACAGCATGTTAACACAGACAGCATGACAAAAGTGAAGTCAACAGCACTCGATCGCCCCCTAGTGGTCAGCACTGTCGCAAAGGATAAACTCCTCCTTCTTCCTCTCAGTGAATCGGACTCAGGATAAACTAGATTTTAAAGGTAAAGCACGTTACTACAATTTTTCCCAAAGATCATGTATGACATTTTGGGTAGTTCTTTTCAGACTGATGTTTGTGTGTTCAGTATTCTGATACATTTGGTATTAATTAGCTATTTGCCGCTATATAAATGGGGGTGTGCCATCATGACTGACAGCAGCTCTGAGTGAAATAACTGAATATTCTGTGTAGGAACTGCACATGAGAAAGTCAAGAGGACACTACTGTGTGTTTCAAACCATTTCAAAAATGTGTTTTTGAATGGTAAACCTACCACTCATGATTGAGTAGGGCGGGGCTTTGACGCCACGGCTTCATTTCCTGATTGCTACTGGAGACTTTGGCTCTGAATGACATCGCCGGGAGGACATTTTGACTACATTCTTGGGCAAGAGGAAGATGTCCAAATTTTATACAGTCAATGTGATAAACATAGTAAACATTAAACCTGCTAAACATCAGGTTGTTCAAGTAGAAATAGACAGGATTTCATGTTAGCTCACGATGATGGCGTAAATGTTTCTGGTCCTGGTTTCCATTTAAGAGCTGGTTTGTTTCCTGGTTGCTAGCAGTGGCAATCGTTAGCATGCATGAAATGAGCATTCTGCCAATGGAGTGGTGAAAGAGTTCATTTTAAAAGCACGGTAGTCAATATTTCATGGCCAGTGCACAATCAGCATTTACTACATGATGACTGTTTAAGTGCAAGCTTAATATTGTAGAAATCTCATTGCATTGCTGTTAGCGTTTTGCTCACAGTGCCAGTGTACCTCAGTGCAGCCTCATAATGCCACTGGCTTGGATGCAGCCTCCGAACACGACTTGATTTATCGATTCTTCAGTCTCTATTGATTTTTCAGTCTTTATTGATTTTCTGGCCCATGTACAATTAAATCAAATTCCCTAAACACAAACCTGAGCGGTTTCCACATTATTCATGTGCATTTATGTGAATATGTGTGGTTTCGGTATCTAAGCACCAGTATACAAATGTAGATACTCAATCTGACATAATATGACCTCTCTGATATAAATGTAAGTCTATCATTCCTCTTGGCATCTGTTAGGAACATTGTTATGTATTGCATTCTGTTTTTTATTGTAGTGTAAAAAAAAAGGCATGGACACAGGCTTCAGCATTCAAAAAAAAAAAAAAACATGTTGCACCTCAATATGGTACTATAACAATCTTATTAAAGGTCTGTTATGATATAGGTGGGTATCTCATCTTTGGATAAGATTTCACACTTATTTCCCAGCAGACTGGAAACGGCTCAGTAATGCTAAAAACACACAGCAAAGCGCAAAAAAAACTGTACAAGTTCAGATTCAATTTATGTGACTCTAAATATGAAAACAACAAAACAAAATATGAATCTCAACTTTCTTTCTGCAAAGGCTCCCAAGTACAATACACACCTGAAATTCCTGAACGATTATACACATTTTTTACACTTTTATACACCAAAGTTTTGGTCCATTTAAAACAACAGCGACCCTTGAAGGCTTTCTTTCCATTGTTGATGTCAAAGGGGTCACCAGCAGGAGTAGGAGAAGAGCGGGTACTGGCTCCAGTCCGCTGTGTTTTTGTGGTGCTGGTGATGGTGGTGATGGTACCCGTGCTGCTGGCCGCCCTGTTCCGCTGTGATGAGTGGATGAGGCGTGGCGTGGGCGTGGGGTCGCACTGCATCCACGTCACCGGAAGGGAAAGGAAACCGGGCGTACTCCACCGATCTGGAGATAAGGAAGTTGAGGTCAATTTTCACATAAAAATGATGCTTATTTACATATGAGAAAAAAGAATCCTGCCTGTTATTGTTACATTACAATTTTTTTCTTTGCTGAATTTCTTTCTCTGGTGTTTCACATTGCTGTTTTATATTTGTATCCCTTTGGGTTTTCACGTCATCTGAAAGCGGACCTGTAGGGCTGGTATGCGGCGGATGCAGGCACCATCTGCTCCTCGCAGCTGTAGTCGTAGTCCTGCAGCTCCAGAGACTCAGTGTGGAGGCTGTCAGATGCGTCCTGCTCCAGAGTCCAGGATGAAAGCTGACTCCCCTTCAATGACGCCTCTGTGGCAGCCTGGTTCCTGCCTGCTTCTGCTGACTGGATGGCAGAGGGCATCCTCTGCAGGCCTGACGGGGAAATACAATGTTTTATAGCAGCTACACGCCAATAATTTGGGATCTGCATGAAGTAAAATGATGCTTTAAAATGGCATAAAACAGCTGAGATAATTCAAGAGACTAACCTGTCAGACTCTTGCAGAAAGCTTCCCTGTCCAAAGTGGCTTTGTTTTCAGGAGGGCTTCTGTTTGAACGACATCTACTACAAAGAGGGACAATATTATAAATGTAAAAATATGAATAAATAAAATACATCAAAAACAAATAAATAAAAACGTTAACCTGGTGCTTTCTGCACCACATGTGCTTACAAAAGTCAAATGTCAAACTTACCTTTTACCAAGGGGATGGGTTCCCCCCTCCCTGAATCCTTTGGCAAATGGGTTGTGGTCAATCTTTAATTTGGTGATCTTAAAATTAAAAGATGAAAAATCACACCCTTGAGTCAGACGGGAATATCATCACATCTGTGTTGGGGTATTCACGGTACATTTAATCTTGTTCCAAGTAAACCCGGTATTCTTCTGCATGCATGCTCACATTTATTTTACGTTATTTAGACGTTTCTACCTTTGGGTTCTGGTAGGCGGTCACTGCAGTGAAGGTTGTCTCTGGGAATGAGAAGGACTGAATGGGGCCCCAGCGGACAGTATAGGGACTATCTGCCTGGATGACGTGAAACCTGGGGTAGTAGCGATGCATGGAGTGCAGGATGATCTGGCAGATGAAAAGACACAGAGGGAGTGAGGATTCAGATTCTAGTGAGGCGAGCAACATCTCCGTCAGATGGCGAGGTGGCGTCTTACGTGGCCATGCTGATCCAAGGTGTTGTTGGTGAGCTTCATCTTTAGAAAAGACAAGGACTGCTTCATCCAGTGTCGTCCTGTAGCAGGGGAGTCCGGGTGCGTGTATGTCCGACATGGGGGATGAGGCTCTGCTTTCCCTGCAACCTCCCACTGCTCCTTCTTCCACTGCAGAGAACACACAGGCATCAAATATGATCAAAACAACAAAATTTCAAGAAAAAAACGCAGCCTAACAAAATCCCCCTCATTCACTATGCGCTTTTGTTTTCAAGTGTGTGCTAAAAGCCATATCTGTGACCAAATGGGGGCTGGAGCTGATGTGAGTGGATGTATGGATGGCTGCCTGCTCCTCGTTCACTGTCAGTGAATGGGATGCTAATTGATTGGGCCTCCAGCTGAGAGTACACAAACAGGAAGCAATGAAAGGCTTTGATATGCAGCGGTGGAGGGCCCGGAGTGGCCCGGCCGATATCTGGCTGCAGACTGCTGCCGTTTTACATGTTGCTTTTAATCCACGAGCATTTGGATCAAAACAAAAGCGCGGGCCAAAACGACAAAGGTGTGTGTGCAACAAAGCAAACTGCCTCTGCGCCCCATTGTTGCCTCACCTTGTATTTGAGGGAGTCCACGGGAATAATGTCCATCATAATGACATAATTCGCAAAAGGTTGGAGCCCAGTCAGGCTGACACTGCAATGTGGAAACATTCGCCTGAAACAGACACACACACACATGATTCATAAATTATGGATGGGCTTAAATGTGGCTTATAATGTACAGTCCAAGTCAGAAGGAATATCTTGGTAACCTGAATGCATGTTAAGTCTTAAATGAGCAGCAACGTGACTTGCCAGCATTGTTACCTTCCATGCTTTGTTATAATCATCTCTGTCCCAATGCTGTGGAAGGACTTCCAGAGATCAGCGTTCTCCAGCGTCATCCTGATGCCGCTCTGCAGGTATGAGTCAGCTGCTGGAGGGGGTCTGGGCATGCTAAGATTTGACTTGGAGTCTATAGAGAAAAGAAACACACGTGAAGAGCGCCTTAAAAACACTTGATGGCTATAAGACAGCAGAAATCCAGAGTTTATCTGCACCACTCCAAGTCTTCTATTCTAGACAGAGATTGGTCATCCATGCAGCACATCCTGACCATTTAGAGCCACACTGGTAAGAGTAGCAATTTATGAGCACATTGTTAAATTCTAACATCACTCCAGTGGCACACTGCACATCACCTGTGTGATAACTTACCAGAGACATGTTGCATTTTTCCTTTGAGTTTCAGTCAAAAACGGCCGACCAGTGGATGTGTGGCGCAGGGGCGGCGAGGCAAAGTGCTGCTGTGGAGGCTGTTCAAACACTGAGCTGAAATGAATCTTGGGACTCCATTCTTGAAAGGCCCGAGCCTTGAACTTGATTGGTCATCAGAGAGAAGGCGGGCCCTAAACAGCCAAAGGGGGTGTAGTCGGAGCGGGCGGATGGGGCAGGTGAGAACTTTACCTGGAGTTTTGAGCCTGTTTGTTGGGAACTCACATGTGAAGTTTGAAAGTTTGTGCGTATGTCCCACTGGTGTGCTGTTGTCCCATTGTTCATGCCGGTCTCCATTCAATGCTCATCTCCGTTTAAGCACTTTGGACGGTTAAGTCTTTGACATGTTCGTATTTCCAACCCCACTGGGACAGATGTGCAGATTTTAATTTGATCCCAACGCACATGAAATCTATCAAATGGGAACATAACCATATCTTCCTCGAGCAGTTGGTGCTTGTTTTGCTTGGCAAGCGTTTGCTATGAAAGACAGTTTTTTTAGGGAATTTGATCCACCGATTACAACATTGGCTGCTTTCACGTTCCAGAGCAAAGCAAGACCATCTACCAGAGGGCGTGATTGGGATAAATCTCATGATCACAGCTATGAATGCATAAAATAGTCCCTCTGTACTGTTCCCTTCCGCCTTGATTCCAAGGTGAAGGGCAGGATTTCAAAGTGCTCGGGGGGATGGAGGAGGACACAAACAGGTCCTTTCCTGGCAGTCCCACTTGTGTATTGAGAACCAGTCTAGAGATTACAGAGGTGACTGGAGTTGGGCTCTACCCTTGACAATAGCAGACAATGCTGCTAATCCAATGAGGCCATTTGGCCCGACCCCCCCCCTCCCCTCACCAATTCATGGTACAGTGTCCTGGGAGGAGAACGGGTCCACGGTGGAGCCAGCAGTTGGCAGCTCGTTCACATGAAAGAGTGACGGGAGGGAGGGAAGGGCTGCAGATTTTATGAGGACGGCGCTCAAAGTTTACAGTACAACCTGGGTGACACTTAAAAAACTTCAACTGAGGCAGATTTCAAACATTCACCGTCAATGAAACAAGTGATCTGCTGGCTCCATTTAAATAAAATCACAACCAAGCTGTGAAAACTGCACATCTCAGTCAGCATCGCCCAACAAACAGAGGCGGGTGGCTCTCTCCTTTAGCCTCTGCGAGTGTAAATGTGTGGTCGCCTCTCGAAAATAGCTCATTCTCCACCCGCAGGTTTCAACATCCGAGTGAACCAGCGTGACACAATATGAGAAGAGGAGCTAAAATGGCAGGATGTCTCTTTGGTCACATAACTGGCATAATCAGACAACAGTCTACCGGGGAGTCAGTGCAGGTTCACACAGGGAATAGGAAGATTCATATTATGCAATAACATGAGGTCATAAACCGCCTCATCGTCGCTTGTGAGGTTGTTTGCTGCTCGGCGATGCACTCAAACAAACCGACTTTAAATCAGTCGCTGCAGTTAGCAATGTTATTCTCATGTATTATTCATTGCTGTTTGTTACTGATGTTTCGCTGCTCGCAGACCAGCTGTGGTGCCTCCTGTAAATGCCCAAATGGTGCATTTCTAAAGCATTCAAAGAGCCAAATTACAAACAAATATATGCACGCATTCTGATATATGGAAAGCATGGCAGTGCTGTAAAAGTGTGTGTGTGTGTGTGTGTGTGTGTGTGTTGGGAGAGTCAAGGATGCACAAAGTTTTATCTTATTGTTTTTGTGAGGAGTGATTCACCTCCCTGGGTTTGACACAGGCGTCAGAAGGCTCTGTCCGCTCATGCAGGCAAGTTGAAACATCTCCCCTCCACAATCAACTTCAGGCTTGAAGCTGGAATCCAGCCGGCGGCTGCCTGAGGCGTGTGTCACCCCTGCAACTGTACTGCAGTTCCCGTATGAGGAAGATATCGCCAGCACATGCTTCTGCTAATGGGATTGCAGCCGGGCGGCGCTGTGATGGGAATGTTTATGAATTATCGCCCAAGCTTCACGCCGTGTTCTGGTTGTTTTACCGTGGTGACGGGGATGCCATGTTGCTACTGTGTCTTTGCAGGATCGTAGCATGTCTGCAGCTGCTGCTGCTGCTGCTGTGCGGTGTTGCATCGGTTCTCTGGCTGTAAAAATATCTTGTGGCACAGGAAACTGCGGTTTCAACAGTCTTTGACAAGCTGCAGCTGGGAGATGCAGTGCATGACCACGGTGGTGATAGTTTGGAGACGCGACTCTGTGATATGTGACCACTGCTCGTATGTTTGGTGAGGGACGGTGGCGGGGACGGGTATCACCCATAGAATGCAGTTACACCTTAAAAAAAAATGTTTCAGCGCTGTCACATTAAAAAAACAACACCAAAAAAAAAACCCTCCTTATTGACTAGTTTTGGGCCTGACATTAAATGGACACACACACACACACACACACACACACACACACACACACACACACACACACACACACAAAGAAACACATTTCTGGTGTAATTTCACCATCATCCCACAAATGAGCACATAAGACGCCGTCTGCAAATCAGCTTTCATGAAGGTAGATTTTTTTTTTTTAGCCACCACTGCCATCTACTGGCTGTTGGATAATTACAGTCAACTACTCCACTGTTTCCCAATCCTGGTCCTTGAGAGCCCCGCCCTCCCCCTACCCTACTTGTTTTAGGTATCTATGTTCGAGCAGGGTGTGGGGGGCTCTCACAGACCTGGATTGGGAAATGCTGCATGAATCACCACCAGCCAGTACTTACTTAATGCAGAGCCAGTTCTGAGGGACCCATATAATGCCATTTTAAACTATAAATGGCACTAATGTGTTTTTGTTGTGTGGATGTCCTCACAAAGCCATGACAAATGGAATTTATCGCAGCTCTGATCAACCACAAACACGTAAGATAACACGTGGTGCTTGATAAATTATGGCAGTTATTTGTGGTGAAATATGTGTTTGGTTCAGGTTTCATTAAAAAGTTAAATAGGACAGAGTAATTAACAACGTCAAATTCTATATTTCTGACAGTTTCCCATTTAATGACGCTGTGCTGTTTCACCAACACTGAGGCTTTAGTTGCTTCTACTTTATTATGTATTCACAATGTCGATGTGATTCCTGAAATGGCAAAGCTTGGTAAATGTCACTACCTTCTGAGCGCATTAGAGCGCTATATCACAGATGTGTTCAGTTTAAACTGAAAGAATATGATATGTTTAGATATAACAAGTTGAAGATGAGTTGAGCAGACAGTGATGACAATAATTATACTGCGTTGCGTAATGTTGTAGACATCTAATGAGTGAAAACAGAGATAAAGGACAGGACAGGTAAGTAAATTTTACATAAAAAATAATCATTGTATCATTTTTTTTTTTTGGAGCAGCCACAAATGGCTGTAGATCCACTTAAGACACAACAGGAAGACACAACCTGTGGCTGAAGGCTCTGAAGAGAAGCCCACAGAGATATTTAACTAGACTCCCGAGGAGATCAGAGACGCCAAACTGCTTTCAGAGCTGCTCAGCTGGCTGAAGAGGAGCCTGAAAGAACGCCTGCTGAGAAATAATTAAAAGTCTTCAGGGGTCAGTTTCATGTCTTTAGTCTAAGATTCGGCGAAATTACCAGAATGGAGATTGAAGAATGAGCAGAACTATACACTGATTTTTCATCAAAGCTGTTTCATTTACAGCAGTAGCATGTTTCCGATTATCTTTATGATGTTTGGAGACAACAGTGGGGGGTGCATTTTCACTTGGGAGTCACCAAACATAGAACATTTCAAATCCTGCATATATACACGTATTTAAATAGTTGTGTTTAAAAGCTGCAAAACTTTGTTTCTTAAATTCTTCAGTTCAATTAGTTTGAAAAAAGGATTCTCTCTCTCTCTCTCTTTCTCTCTCTCTCTCTCTCTCTCTCTCTCTCTCTTTCTCTCTCTCTCGCTCTCCCTCTCTCTCTCTTTTGCTCTCTATTTCTATAATAATATCACATGCCCCTTTTAATATATTACTTTTAGTAAACATGCTGCACTGTGTGGATATGATTTAACGGAAAATACCTACAAACTAGCTCAGTGAGGAATATACAAACTCTGCTATTTCACTGAGATAGTTTCTTCTTCATCCCCTCAGGCACAGCTATGCAGTACGTTAGAATGTAAGTGCTGCGCTTGACACCACTCTGACAGCACTTTAAACATCAGAAGGGCTTAAGCTCATCTGGTCCGCCAGGGATATAAACACTGGTTACTTAAACTATCATGGCATGTTTATTGGTACAGAGAAGCATATAAGGATGATAACATATGAGTGAAGCGATATAAACATATAGTAAACAACTGTTTGGTCTCTTTTTTTAGATTTATTACATGGCAATATAGACAATATTCATGTTTTTTGAAAGCTAAAACATCACAAATGGGAATTATTCCCTTAATGGAAGTTGTAAACCAGCTATCATTCTTACTTGTTTTACTCTGGTGCTGTCGCACTATGTTGAGCCACCAAACCCATGGTCCTGCATTAGATGCAGTGCTGCAGCTTTGTTTATTCTCCTCTATGAGGTCCCAAAGATTCCCCTTCCTCCACGTGGAAAGAGATCACGTGTGAGCCAGCCCACTGTTCCAGTCCAGACATTGGGGGAACAGGTGGGCAGGGGCGGGACTGCCAGGGGACCACAGGGGGCAGAGAGGCTTAGTGGGTCACAGTGGGACGGATGGTGCAGCTCAATCATCCCCGTACCCTAAAGGCACCTCAGAGCTACGCAGCTGTGAAAAGACTCTCATCTGGGGAGATTCAGCCTACATACAGCAAAGGATTGTCGTATAGAATGCTTGTAGACATGACATACATACAGTGATACCAGATTAACAATTCTGCAGGCAAAAGGAAAGAGACAATTTTATGAACTATTCTTCACTCTCATGCTCTCTCTTCTGAATTTGTTCATTTCGCTCTCAGTCCGCAGTGCATCAACCCCACCCCACCCCACCTTGCTTCACCCCTATTCATTTCTCCACCTACTATAGCTGCAGCAGCACGGCTGGGTATAGTAGCTGGCCCGTGCCATCCATTATTCTCAGGCAGAGGTGCATTAAAGATTCATCTCTCCAGCTCAACCTCAAAGGAAAGACTATGACCCCTGGTATGGCTGCTGAATTATGGAGACCGCCAATAAAGTTGTTTGCCTTTGATGTCATTCTCAGCTTTTTCCTTCCGAGGTGAACATGGATAGTTGAGCACATGGACACACAAAATGCTACCATACACTCTGTATTCCATTTTTCTATCTTTACTTCTCCTCGTCTCTCCTAGAAACGTCCAATTTCACTCATGGGTTCTCCATATTCCATTTTCTCTCCCCTCCTCTTTTTGTCCCTCAACAGCACACAAAGATACAAACAAGACTTAAAAAAAAAAAAAAAAAGACGCAAAAACAAAAGCATTTCTCTGAGAAGATGATGATGGAACAATTATGTGAAAGCAGTCTTGCCGGTCTCTTCCCTGCATACCAAGTGACTCTCTGGCACAATAAATTTCACCCCTGCCATCAAACACAATCCCTGCCTCCGAACTTAAAAGTGGCTCACAGGCTCCAGTGGCAGTGGTAGAAACACGTTGATTCACACATGTGCATTGTTTGTATTTAATCGATGTAGAGTAGCGTCCTGCTTCAAAATGGCCATTGTTTGTCGCATATTAACATTTCAGTCATGCCAGCGCAAAAAAACACAAAAGGAGAAATGTGCAGGAAAAGCTCACGTGCAAGAACGCACAAAAGTGCCACCTCCTCTCAAGGTGACTACTCTGCTTTCATTCTCCTCTTCAGGTGGCTCCCGTTGTTCATGGCCCTATGGTTATAGCAGTGCTTCGAATGGAGGGGCGTAGCGCCGCGGAGACCACATGATACAAGAAGGCTGTGCAGACAGTTTCACCTGAGACAAAACCGAAGAGGCCTTGAACTGAGCAGTTAGTTGAGGCATGGTCAGAGTTCTTTTTTCTATTATGTGTTCTATATGGTTAATAGACTGTTGTACTTGTGAGCATTACGAGACATTAGCTTTTCTTAATAGGCTCAAGTGACACACACACACACACGTGCAAAGGGCATATGTAGCCTTGAAGAGAGAGAATTGATGCTGGTAGGTGAAGGTGTCTGCATGTGTATGTGCGCAATGGTGTGTCCCATTATCTGTGTCCCAGCCTGGACCCAATTATAAATCTGGGATGACCTGGACAGACGTCAAAATGAGAACACTGGGAAGGACAGAGATGTGGAAGCTGTGGTTAAATCAAGCTTGTCTCACCTCACTGCTGCAAACGTGTGTTTGCAGGGGGAAGGGTGGTGGGTTGTCCGTCTGTGTTGATAGATTTGTGGAGATTGTTACAAAGGATACAGATGTATGGCAACAAAAAAA
>CAAKHG010006812.1:6469-18353 GCA_901007715.1 Dactylopterus volitans
GGACGGGGTGGAGGGGGGGGGGGGGGGGGGGGGGCTGTGCAACGGATCCATGCTGAGCGAGTTCATGTAAGACGCCATCATGTGAAAGAACGGTGCAAGAATGCGGCGGGGATGTTATGTCAAAAATCATAATGGGCGTCCTTGCAAGCAGAGGTTATGAAATTGGATTATTCATAGAGGAACGCTGTGCCACATCTTGTTGTCTGCGTGACCTTACTTTGTCTTTGCTCCGGTTAGCGCTGTTGCCAGGATACTATTTGCTATGGCAACACTCGAGCCTGCGAGGTGAGCAGCCCCTGAAAGGTTCCAGGTAACCCGGCTGCTCTGCATCCGGTGGAAGTCCATACATGAGCACAAACACGCACATCCCCACATAACCCCCCCCCCAACCCCCACCCCGCCCTGATTATTTACTCCGATGCATAACAAAAAAGAAATTGCATCCAGCTCAATCCAGTCTGACTGACTGCTCGGGAGGATGTTTTGAGCTTGCATCCTTCACATCAGCTCAGGAACAAAAGACAAGCCCTCATTCTTCTCGCCAGCCGCCCGTTGAAAGACTTAACATACTAATGTTAATATTTCTTGGTATCAACAATCTCTCACGGCCGCTGATTTATGTGCTGGTGACGAGCACCGCTACCCTCTTCTTTTTGGATTAAAATCTCACTTCTTGTCGCTTGATAGAAGTGGAGGGGAGGGGGGGGGGGGTCTTATACGAAAGTTACACCAGGGGCAGCTCGCTTGGTATTCATGGCGGCGCGAGGCGCGGCACCCCCTCCTCCGTCTGTGTGAGAGCACAGTGCCATCCTCTGGCGGAGCGACGTTACTACCGCGGTTTAAAGTCTAAACCGGGGACGTGGGTGACTTGAGCTCACAGGTGAACCGCGTCGGTGCCCTTCATCGCTGACCCCGGCGCTACTCTGTTGCACCAGGTTGCGCGGACCGCGTCTCTGTCACTGGCGAGCGTGGGGGATGCCCGGGCCAGAGTGACGTGACGGTGGGGTGGCACGAACCCTTCCTTACCCCCCCGCCCCACCAAAACGGCACTGCAGCCACGCTGCACTCGCTCATCGGCCTTCAAACTCCGCTGGAACCAGATGGGGACGGTCTCAAGTGCAGGGGAGCCCGTGCAGACGTGTTGAGGTGCCGACTGGCTGAGGGGGGGCGGGACTACTGCGTGACTCATCTACCGAACACCCTCCGACACCTCTGAGAGTCTGCAAAAGCTTCCCTTTGTGCCACAAGAGTGTCTCATCCAGCACTCGAGAGATGCAGGCCGGGTCTAAGCGTTATGTGCAAAGACTCCACGGTGTCTGTCTTTTTAATTGCTGCAAAAAACTTGAGAGCGTTCTTCTGTGTCACCGCATTCGACAGGTTTATCGCCCTGCAGGGGCACTGTGGGTTTGCGCGGTTCTCCCTCAACCTCGTGCACCTTAATGAATTTCCACTTGTGAGACAAGCTGCAGCTTTTCCATGCTGCAGCCCCGACTCGGCACGTAGCGAATTATAAACCAAGATTCCCTTTATGGAATGGTCAGACTGCGTTTGGTGATACATAAAGCATTTGGTGCACTGTTGCATGAACTTTTGAAAAACTTTATTCACCCTGTTAATCTCCTGTGAACCATCAGATTATCTTATAATAATAATAATAATAACTTGAATTCATATAGCGCCTTTCAAGAAACCCAAGGACGCTTAGTCAGTACACCAGGAAGCTTAGAATTAAGTGTCTAATCATAATTGCATAACTCGAGAATGCATTTCCCGACGAAAAGGCACGTGAATCACGAGAGCTGAACGGCATCGTTGGTGTTGAAAATGGCTACGTTAATGCTAACAAGGGTCCTTAAAGAGCTGCGATGACGTCACACAGTCACGTTATGCACACAAATATGCCAGTATGATGTCATATGGTTGATTTTTCTCCCCATTATAATGCCGCAGCAAAAAATGAAAATATTCCAAAGAATCAAAAAAAAAAAAAAAACTTCCCCGACGTGTCTTGAAAAAGCTGAACATTCTGAGGGGCCATACTGGTACTACTACTAATAATTTACTAATAAAAATATATGTGGTTTAAATGTGGCTGTATTTTCAAGGAAAATTTATTCCTCCCATTATATGACAGATTTCCCTCCAGGACTGCCGTTTTCAGGACTTTTCAGACCTGTGATTCAAAATAATAATAATCAAGGTTTATTCATGCAAAACCATTTCTTTTCCTCCTTGACCCATGTGAGAAGCTTCTGACGTCGCCTCTGCTTCAGGAGTGGCGTGACACAGGCAATGCAACACCCGTGGCCCGTCTCCTTGGCACGTCTGTGCATGGTGGCACTTGATCCACTCACCGGCGGCCTCAGTATTGACCTTTTTCACAATATACTAATTTTCTGGGTTGTGGGATTTGAGGGTTTTTTTGTAAGCTGCAAGCCATCGAAATTAAAACAAATAAAGGCTTGAAATATTTTCATTTTATGTGGCTCTTTTATGTACGATGGAGGATTAGGGCCACATTGAGTTTGTTTTTTTTTTTACTTCGAGAAAAAAAGTCATTACTAACGAGAAAAAAGTCATTATTAACGAGAAAAAAGTCATTATTAATTGGAAAAAAGGTCATTATTAATGAGAAAAAAAGTAATAAATTGTAATATGTTGATTTAGCGGACAAAAAAGGGATGTGGAGCATGTTGTGGAATTGTATTTCAGTTTAGGTTTCACAAACAAAGAGATACTTAATCTTTTGGCACATCAGCATCACGTCGTCATTAGTATCAGGACATTAAAAAGAATACGCAAGAAAATGCGGAGAAAGAACCAGACGTGTGTGGAGGAAATCGCTGCTTTTCTGGAGTCGAGCTCCGGCGAGCATGGCAGTGCACCTGCAGTGGCCCCAACGCGTTATGGCACATGGATTCATAAGATAAACTAAAGCCTTCTGGCATTGCTATTAACGGCTGCATTGATGGATTTAGTCGCCACGCAATGTTCTCATTATTAACGAGAAAAAAAGTCGTTATTAACCTGACTGCTAAATACTACTGCAATCTCCTTTCAACCTCCTCTCGTTTTACGTTGAGCAGCCTTTTACTACGACTTTTTTCTCATTAATAATGACTTTTTTCCTCATTAATAATGACTTCTTTCTCGTTAATAATGACTTTTTTCTCGTTAATAGTGACTTTTTTCTCGAAGTAAAATAAAATAAAATAAAAATCTCAATGTGGCCCTAATCCTCCGTCGTATTTATGATATGCGAGTTTCACTGTTTGTTTTTTTTAAAACCGAACTGCTGACATAATTGAGCGCCATCATTCACTGACGTAAACAGCTGTAGTTCTCGGCGCCCACCGCGCGGGGGCGGTAGCGACCCGGCGCGTCCCGTGCACGCCCAGATGCTACGCGCATAAATGTATTCAAATTTCCGCATATTCGGACAACGGCAGATAGACTAAAGTTTTTCCCCTCCTCGGACCGTCGCCGCCGCCGCCGCGCGTGGTCTTATTGGACACAAAAAAAAATGCAAAGAATTCTTTTGAGAACCAACCTGAGAGGCTGCGTCGCCTCTCAGATCAGGATGTCATCCGACCAGGTAAAAATTGTGTTGGAAGCGCCGCCGTGGGTGACGTTTGGCGTGTTAGCCTTAGCCTGCTAATGTAATGCTAGCGGGTCCGCGCATATCACGCTATCCCATAAGCTAGGCTAATGGCTAGCCCGCTGCCGTCCACCCCCAGATGTCAGATGTTGATGTATGAAAGGCAGGGTTGGTGATGGTAAACTCAGCTGAATGAGTCGCTGTGGAGCACAAACGATAAGCTTTATTTTTTTCCCCCCTAAAACGTCATTAAACACTGCAGGACGATGGGGTTGGTTGTGGTGTTTTCGTGGTTAGCATATCAGAGTTTGAAATTGACAGAAAAACAAGTAATAACAATACATGCACGCCACTGTGTGCTTCAAATGGTGGCTTTTCTTGTGTATTTGGGGAGAAAGTGGTAAGGCTTTTAGCACAATTCTCCCATAATCATTTAGAGCAGTTGTTCTGTGCATTCCTATCAGGAGGTAAGTCTAATGCATGAAGAGGAAAGCCACCAAATATAAAATGAACGTAGCAAAGAGGCGTGAAATGAGCAGCAGCAGCTCAAACGTGAGGGAGAAACGACTTGTGGAATTAAATGTGAACGTGTTTAATGGTCTAAAACTGCAAAACAATGCAAAGTATTGTTTTTTTTGTAAATCCCTTGAATTCTGGAAAATAAAATGCATTCTCTCTGCTTATTCCAGCTTGGCGAGTTGGGCAGCGGTGCAGGGAAAGGTGGAGGTGGAGGAGGCTCCGTGAGGGAGGCAGGCGGCGCCTTTGGGAAGCGGCAGGCGGCAGAAGAGGAGCGCTACTTCAGGTGAGAGGCACGCTAATGCCCCACCGACCCCTCCCACCACCCACACACACACACACACACACACACACACACACACACACACACACACACACACACTCCCCGAACCCTTCCCTCACGGCATGTTAATCAAATCCCCTTTCCAATTGCAGGCAGAAGGAGAAGGAGCAGATGGAGGCACTGAGGAAGCATCACGCCGAGGAGATCGAGCACCACAAGAAGGAGATCGAGCGCCTACAGAAGGAGATCGACCGCCATAAGGGAAAAATCAGGAAGCTCAAACACGACGACTGAAGCCGCTGTTCGCTTGTTGCCAAGTCAATTTGTAATCATTGATTGATTCGCTGACACTGAGAGGCGGGTCCTGTATGATACACCAAGGATACAATTATCACGAATAAAAAAGGGAGGAAAAAAAACGTTTCCAGTATTTTCTGTGGGCATTTTTCAACATATCAGACCATTTTCATGTCACTGTATGTCTTTATTGTCCAGATGTCAGCTGGTGGCCTCTCGTATACGTGGTTGTATCCACAGCGAATCCCATTGGGTTAAAGTCATGCCAATCAAAGCTCGGCCGCATCCATTGGCCGGTTTATGAAACCTTCGTTTTCATTTCCTGCGCTGCCCGCCACATTTGCCAGGCCCGCTCGGGTTGACTAAAACAGCGCCTTAACCTCGCTTTTCACGATCTCCTTTAACCACAGTAGTCCAAATACACAATTGTAGCCTACGTTTCGTCAAGTCACAGGTCAACTCAAGCCTCTTTTCCGGGTGTTGGTCGAGACACGTGAGGACGGTTGTTGCCGTGAGTATCAAAACAAACACACCCGCCCCGCAGCGCGCTCTTGGCTCTCGCGATGCTTGCGGAGCCGTGGCGTTGTTCAGGCTAGTCGACGACGAGACCTTAGCTGTCTGGAAATTTGTCTCGTGGGTTAGACTCAAACGTATTATTCATATTAATTGTTTTTGTACGTCCGACGCGATACTCGCTTCACATTTTTAAAACGCGCCGCCGTTAGTTTCCCGAATTAGACTGGTAAGTGTTGCTAACTGTCTGTTTGCGCACGCTAGGGACCGTGTGTGTTTGATTTGTAAAAGGTGTCTTTCTGCACGTCGCGGCCTTCGTACATAAGCTCGTTAGCTAGCGAGCCCGCTAGCTAGCAGGGGAGCCAGCGCTTATGTCCGCCCAAAACTAGAATAGTTTGCGAGTTTGGCTGCGCTCTCGGAGTCGTATTTTACACCCTATGGGATTAAGATACCGCGCACGGTTAGGGAGGCCCCCCGCGCAAGCCTTTTTAGAAGAGAATAAGTATCGACTTAGACAGTGGACGGGGCTGCATGTGAAGGGGGCGGGACGGCGAGTGTCGGTGGTTCGTTCAAATGACCGCGTTGTGTTGCCGCACAAGATCCGAACGTGTGCACGCCGATTTCGCCCTGACGGCGCGTCATTGTTTGGTCGATTAAGTTTAAAAAAAACAAGAAAAAAATCCCTAATCTTAGATTGAGATCGACGTCCCCGTGCTCGGATTGCGCGCGATTGTCTGTATAAAAGCAAGAGATCCGTTTTTTTGTTTTGTTTTTGTTTTGTTTTTTTTTTTAAATCAAGGAAGCCCTATGTTCTTGAACGATCCCATTTTTAAGGGACGGACCTCAAGATGAGCTTTAATTGAAACAGGAGAATGGCTGCCGCTGAGGTGAACGGTAGTTCTGCCCCGGCAAAGGAGGAGGAAGAGCCCATGGACGTGACAGCAACACACACAGAGAACTACATGACGCTCATTGAAGCGGGGCTCCACCAGAATGTTGCCGAGAGCCTAGATAACATCTTCCAGACAGGTGAGCGGCTCAGGCTAGAAAGAGATTCCCCCTGCAAACCCCCCCCCGCGAACGGTGTGAAACTCACCGCGCTCTGTGACAGGCTTGGTGGCGTACGTCGACCTGGACGAGCGAGCCATCGATGCCCTGCGGGAGTTCAACGAGGAGGGGGCGCTCACCGTGCTGCAGCAGTTCAAGGAGAGCGACCTGTCCCATGTACAGGTAACCCCCACACATGCATGGATCGTCCCTTAGCGGAAGAGTTTTTGTCTTTGTTTGCCGGCTGCATTCTAAATGATGGTCTCTGTTTCTGTTTTTTAAAATGTAGAATAAAAGTGCTTTCCTTTGCGGAGTCATGAAGACTTACAGACAGAGAGAAAAGCAAGGGAGTAAAGTTCAGGAGTCCACCAAGGGCCCGGATGAGGTGAAAATAAAGGTACGTCGAGCCGTGCAAACTTTTGTCGAAAGGTGGGTCGGTGTGTCAGTGCAGCTCAAATCTCTGTGCGCGCGTCTTCCCAGGCTCTTTTGGAGCGAACTGGATACACTCTCGATGTCACCACCGGCCAGAGGAAATATGGAGGTCCCCCACCTGAGGAAGTGTTCCAAGGATCCCAACCAGGGATTGGGACTGAGGTAACCATGCACAATGTATTCAGGTTTTTTTTTTTAAATTGTTTTTACTTTCCAAACAAAGTTGGGTTTAACCGTTGTTTCTGACCCCGCAATGACGTTGAAAAAGAGGGACAAACATAACAACGCATGACACGCTTTGCAAATCCTGACACTCGCCCATCCGTTTCATTCGTTTTCATCAGGTGTTTGTCGGAAAAATCCCGAGGGACTTGTACGAGGATGAGCTGGTGCCGCTCTTCGAGTCTGCCGGTCCCATCTGGGACCTGAGGTTAATGATGGACCCGCTCTCTGGTCAGAATAGAGGTTACGCCTTTATCACATACTGCAATAAGGACGATGCACAAAAGGCCGTGAAGCTTGTAAGTAATATGGCAGCGTACGGGAAGAGTTTCTCAAGTCAACACTGTAACAACTGTAGAAACACTCCCAAAGTTTTGCAGGTATTCATCTTCCTGAGAGTGAAATGACATGAACCATCACATTGATTTTTTTTTTTTGTTGTTGTTATATTCAATACAGAAGTAGATCCGACGTGCCTCAAGTCTATAAAAACAAGTGCCAAAAATCGTTCAGAATTCATGAATATTTCAATTTTACAGAGCATTGAATCATTTTTCTTAATTGCTATTCATTTTACAATTTATCTCACACGCTGCTTGACCTCTCTCTTCCATTTTGCAGTGTGATAACCATGAAATCCGCCCTGGCAAGTACTTGGGCGTGTGTATATCTGTTGCAAACAATCGCCTGTTTGTTGGATCGATTCCAAAGAACAAGACCAGAGAAAGTATATTGGAAGACTTTGGCAAAGTTACAGGTCAGTTTTAACTTCCCAGAAGATGATTTGTGTCAAAATCCTCAGTAAAACAAGTTGATCGTCGCAAGTGAGAGAGGCGACAGCTGTTTGAGTCTTTGCCCTGATGTAAAGTTGACGCTATTTTTTTTTCCTCGCAGAGGGTCTCCAGGAGGTGATACTCTACCACCAGCCTGACGACAAGAAGAAGAACAGAGGCTTCTGTTTCCTGGAGTACGAGGACCACAAGTCGGCAGCACAGGCCCGCCGTCGCCTAATGAGTGGCAAGGTCAAAGTGTGGGGGAATCCAGTGACTGTGGAGTGGGCCGACCCTGTTGCCGAACCCGACCCAGAGATCATGGCCAAGGTTCTTTTTTTCCTTTTTCTTTTTTTTCTTCCCGTTTTTGCCCTTGAAATCTTGACAGCTGTCCTCTGTGGCTCTCCTCCATCCTGTTTGCTTTACTCTTTTTTTTTTGTTGTCTGTATAGGTGAAGGTGCTGTTTGTGAGGAAGCTGGCCACTGCGGTGACTGAAGAGCTTCTGGAAAAGACCTTCTCTCAGTTTGGAAAGCTGGAGCGAGTGAAGAAATTGAAAGACTATGCTTTCGTGCATTTTGAAGAGAGGGACGCCGCCGTAAAGGTGGGTTTGATGCCTTGACGGAGGCACTTTTTAATATTTTACGAGAACATCGTCTCAATAATTTGTCCTTTTTGATATGGTTAGGCCATGGATGAGATGAATGGAAAGGAGCTCGGAGGGGAGGAAATCGAGATTGTCCTGGCAAAGCCCCCAGACAAGAAGCGGAAAGAGCGCCAAGCAGCTCGCCAGACCACAAGGAATGCAGGGTGAGGCAGGGGGACGGAGCGGTGGAAGCTCGCCCTCCCACTTACTCTTAAATCGGGAGTAAAATCGGTTAAATGGTGTGTCTCCTCATCGTAGGTATGACGACTACTACTACTACCCACCTCCACGTATGCCACCACCTGGCCGAGGCAGGGGGCGCGGTGGTCGCGGCGGCTATGCCTACCCCCCAGATTACTATGGCTATGAAGACTATTACGATGACTACTATGGCTACGACTATCATGACTACCGTGGTGGATACGAAGACCCTTACTATGGCTACGAAGACGTGTACAGCATGAGGGGCCGTGGCACTCGTCCTAGCAGGGGGGGTCCTCCTCCACCTAGGGCTCGCGGGGCGCCACCGGCAAGAGGCCGGGGGGGCTACGCCCAAAGAGGGCCACCTCTTGGCGGTCCGAGGGGTGGCCGAGGAGGGCGGGGAGCCCCTTTCCAGCCACAGAGGGGCCGCGGTCCTCGTGGGGCCAGGGGCAACCGCGGGGGAAACGTCGGAGGAAAGAGGAAGGCAGACGTGTTTAACCAGCCTGACTCCAAGCGCCGCCAGACCAACAACCAACAGAACTGGGGGTCCCAGCCCATCGCCCAGCAGCCCCTGCAGCAAGGGGCCGACTATTCCGGTAACTATGGTTACAGTAATGACACCATGGAGTTTTCACAGGATTCTTATGGGCAGCAGTGGAAGTAGAGGCACCAAAAGGTATTTGGCTGACAACAACAACAGCAACAAAAAAAAAAAAGAGGAAAACAACAACAACAACAACAAAAAAGAAAATAAAGAGATTGGCCACAATTTTTGATTAACTTTTTATTCATCATCCCTCGTCAAAAATCTGTATCTATTTAAGAAAAGACCCCAGAATTAGCTCAAGATGATTACCAGGAAAGCCTTTTGGCTGAAGAGGTGAAGGTAACCGTTGTGGTGAATCATTTCTTACTCCTACGGTTACATTGGGACATGTGTCTTTAAAAAAACACACACAAAACACTTTTATTGTTAATTTCTGTTCCTGTTTTAAAGCCAACAATGAACATTCACACAAAAAAAAGTGGACATTCATTCTCAAAAGTCTGAGAGGACATTAAATAATATTGCCTTGCAGGAAGTTTTTGTTCATGTCCCTTTCCTCCCCTCCCCTTCTTGTACTCCCTTTATTTGTGGTTTCTCATAGTTGCTTAGGGACTTGCTTGTATATAAATGCATATGGTTAGAGCTTCATATTTCATTTTTTGCAATGGTGGAGAAAAGAATCCACAGGAAGGAAGAAATCAAGTTTTGTAATGTTCCAAGTGTATGCCTAGCATTTCTAGAGGTCAACAAATTGTGTGTTTTTTTTAAATTGATACCATAACTTCCTATGTTTTCTTTGAACTTGCCCAATAGAATTTGGTTTGGCTTACCTTAAGAGCCATAGCGGTTTGTTCTCTGATGTTCTTTGTATTTATAACTTTTACGTTTGTTCCGTTTCAATAAAACTCAGCTGAGCATCAGTCAATTGTCAGATACTCAAATTCAGTGTTGTTATTCAGTATTTGGTTTAATTTTCACCTCAATTCTCACATTGGGAGGAAGAATTTCTTTTCCAAGACAAATTTTTTATTATTTTTCTTTTTTTTTTGCCTCCAAAGACTGAAATTGTGCAATCAGACAACGGGACAAGAGAACCTAAGTCTTGCATAACCTGACGACTTTAGGATTTTAACCCTTTACTTTCCAGCAGACAACGTAACTTCCTGCTCTCAACAATTCATGCAATGCCAATCTCAGCATCAGCAACAACTATTGAAAAGCCAAACTGTCTCAAGTTTAAATGCTTGCACTCATCTCAGATTGTGTCTGTCTTTTGGAGCCTTTGTGCATAGATGGGCAGTGTATGCATAAGTACCCCACCTCGTTAGTGAAACCCCCTCAATTCCGCTGGACATTTGGCTGCTTGTTAATTGTCTTGTTTTCCAGTGTTACATCCAGTCACAGCAAAGCAAAAGATATATGGTCTCCAATGAGATGCAGCCAAGGAACCCTAGTTCTTCTGCAAAACGATTGAACGTTATAAAAAAAATTTTTTTTTACATCTGCACTATTCTGAGGTTTAGTGTTTTTCAACGTAAGTGCAAATTGTGTGTGTTTTTTTTCCCCTCCTTTTTAGTAAGAGGCTGATAATGTCTGTACGCTGCATACATCTGTTCACAGAAAAGACAAAGACAATCTTTGGTGTATAAGTGGCACCTGGAATGATCCCGATGCTGACAAGAGCGAGTCAGTGGATTCGTGATGACAGGTCAAAAATCATTGTCGCTCGTGTGTCGAGTTGTCTCCCCAATTCCACTTTTGATTTCCCAAAAAAAAAAAAAAAAAAAAAATCTGCACGCCATCGTCAACTTCCCTCTCGTTTTGGAAGACACCAAGGATCTGACCATCCAAAGGGTTAAAATTCTTCAGATTCACTTACGTTCTCAACGCAGCAAATTGGTTTCTGTGCTGCAAAAGTGTTTTTGAAGTGTCTTGCCTTTTGATACCCTGGTATCATTTGTATTTTGTTTCATGTGTCTGTCCTCTTATTCCAACCTGCCTAGGTGGAGAAGCATTGAGAGCGGCACCGCTAGAATGAGGAACTCACCTGAACGGTACTCAAGGGTGAGCTAGCCATGCACAGAGTACTGTCTCCTCTCCTGTGGCTAATTGTGATAACCGGAGAAACACTAGCCATGATTATATTTATTCTTTTTTTTTTACAGTTTGCTTACTAATATACTGTATTACAACCCAAGAAGCCAAGATATTTTTAGACACATCTAGATAGTCTTAATTTTTTTACCCCCCCTCTCCCCCAGGTAATGTAGTATGGAAGGTGTGTTTCTGGGGTGTAGAAAACAATATGTGTTTATATATTTGTATATTTTTTTTAATCACAAATGTTGGAAATGTTATTTTCCAAGGCAAACAATTGGCAATTCTGAGAGCCAAACCCCCCCGTCTCTTAAGATGAAACTGCCAGAAGGCAGACGGTCGACAAATTGGTAAGAACCGGCAGCACCAAAAACGCGGCAGACCCGAGTTTGCCCGCCTTGGCTTACTGCACCACTGGCCCATCAGCTGCCGCCACACATTCTGTGAATGGAGGGGTGGGTGGGGGGCGGGGGGGCGTTTCCTCTGCTATGCCGCTAGAGGTAGCCGGTCGACACCAGCACAACTAGTGATCCATTGTTCCCTCAGCGCAGCGCCGCTTTCGCCAGGCGTTTTTCCAGAGAATGTGTCGATTTAAAATTAGCTGACCGTGCTCCCGTTTTTCCACACCGACTCGGCTTTTAAGAGGGGGGATTGGGGGGTCCGCGTTGAATTCGACCAAAAATTGGATCATGTGGGGGGGGGGGGGGGAAAGGGGTTT
>CAAKHG010006812.1:18373-43826 GCA_901007715.1 Dactylopterus volitans
GGGGGGGGGGGGGGGGGGACAATGGGTTTCGCCCTGCGCTGACAATTGCGCCCAACCACCACAAGATGGCGGCAGGCGGGCTGTGCTATTAATATTACACAGGTAAGACCCAAAATGTAGGGAGCGCGCCGGCGGGGCAGCCAGTCAGTTGTTTTTGTTTTTTTATAGATGTATATATTTATTTATTTTTGAAGTGCCATCCAGTGCTGGATTGACTTGACAAAAGCTTCTCACGTCAGAACTGTGTCTTTATATGTTGCCTCTTGTCACCAGGCAGTAAAGGAGCTACCCTGATCCATGTCAATGAGTTCACACTAATGGGAGGGACCGATGGGTAAGGCTGTTCATTATCCCAAACTCCTGCTCAGGAAGCCTACATGTTTGTATTTTCAAATTTGGCCGCCGCCTCTTTACCTAGATTCTAGTGAGTTCTGTAGATCTTCAGAGTTCTTTTTTGCGAGCACCGAGTGACAAATCTGCCGCACATGTTAGAAATGCACTTTTCCCTTTGCTGTACATTGAAGTTGGTGTTTCTGGTCTCTCTTGTCCGGGTTTGTGCGCCGCTTTGCTCTGTTAACATGGCCTTGTTTGTGTGGACTTCCCCAGCTGAGTCAGGAGAGCGCTCTCCTCAAGGTGCACGCTGCGAGTCTCAAAAACCCTCAAGAGGGAACCGGCCTGCAAGTCCAGGACCCAGACCTGGTCCCAGCAGGTAAGAAGCGACAGTAGCACCGCCTTTGGCTTGGGTTTAGACGCAGTTGACAACAAAGTATTCAACCCCTCCCCTCAAAGATTGTGAGGTTTTACCGCTGATGGCTTTTTCAGAGCCGGATTTAATCGGTGAAGTGATGCGGAAAATCCAGAGAAAATGTTTCAAGTATTTAGTTATCACAATATTATAATTTAAGTATGTCCACATTATTAAAACCCTATAATATTGATTATTTTACTGTTTGTGGTTACCATTTTTAAAAAATTTATTTTAGACTCCAGGAGCTCGAAATAAAAACAGAAGGTTTTAAAAACAATCTTTTGTAGGATTGGAAAAATGTTGTATGGCTAAATTAACAAAATATCCCGCTCCTAATTTTCTTTGATTTGCTGTATTAACTAATAAAGTTAGACATCCAAAGTTCTGGTTCTTTAAAAAATAAAAAAAATATGGTGATGGTGAAACCTCCCAAACATTGTCAGTGTTGCAAGCGACACGTGTGACATCGCACTTTAGTGTCGTTTACATAACTGGAAATTAATGGTGCGGATGATGCTGCTTCTCGGATCTGAGATTCATGTGGCACAAGCACGGTTCAAGGAAAATGTCTTTATCCTAACAAGCTGTGTCTTCTCCGCCCAGCGCAGAGGCCCAGCGGGACGACCCCGGCGACCCCTCGGCTTCTGTCTCCAGCCAGCCGGGAAGAAATAATGTAAAAGGCAATAACCTTGATCTATTGACTGTTTCAATACATTTTTATTACACAAAGTGGGCATGCGTGTATGAATGTGTGCTGTTTCTTTCTTTTTTTTTGGAGTTGACGAGGATCTAGTGGGGTTCCATCCGGGATAGCTTAGACGTTCCCCTCGGCGGGTGATTCTGGAGAGGCGTCTCTTCTGGTTCGCTTCTCCAAACTGACTAAAAACGGGGCTGAGCTTGTTCTTATAATAAACAACGATGGAGGAACTTAACGTGATTTAAATCTCACGGATCTGCCTCCTATCGAGCGTGAGAGAGTTGGAAGAAGTTAAGACTTGGTAAAATGGGGGGAATCGTTCATGTCTATTCAGTAACCCCCGAAGTAAATGGGAGATGAACTTATGAGCGGGGGGGGGGGGGTCGCGTCTCCCCCCCCGGCGGACAGCGGGACGGTGACGGCGGAGCCCGGACACTCGCATCGGCGTTCACGTTCCCCGGCCAGCCGCGCCCGTTAATACAGTGACGGTTGGTCGGAATGAGACCGCCGGTCTCCGCTTGCTCGCCGGCGTCAGCGGTTTTTCACGCGCGTCAAAACGAGCTTAGCGGCGTGTGGTAGCGACGCAAATCCAACGCAAAACGCGCCCGCCGAACTGAACGCGCCGCGCAGAATCCGGACCCGCCGCGGGTAAACTTTCCTCGGCGCGAACGCCGGACCGCAGCATGCTAGCTGGCTAAACTGGCTAACTGGCTAGCTACAGCGCAGCTCGGCTCCCGAGGCGCCCGAAGCCGCGGCCGGACGGCGGGTCCCAGTCCAACACGCACACGCGCGTCTTCCGCGCTCACGTCCAGGAAAAACAAACAAACAAAAAAAAAACATTAAAAAACACGAGTGGGGATCGGTGTTGGGGGCGTCGGAGAGCCGCGGTCGAGCGTCAATGCTAAATGGAAGCGCGTGGGGCTCGGGGCGCCGTTTAAATACGCGAGGCGGTCACGTGACACCCCCGCTACGTCACAAGTAAACCAAGACGAAGATGGCGGCCGCCGGAGGAGAGCCCTCTCAGAGTGTGTCGGATGAATTGTTTCAGAGCTTTTACACGGAGGTGCGTAAAGCGAGAGCCCGGGGCGCAAACGCGCGCCCTTGACGCGCCCGACTCGCCGCCGTCGGGTTTGAACGTCGGCGGGTGCCTGCGTTGCTCCATCCGCGAGGCCTCGGGGAAAGGGGGAGGCAGAGACGCGAGCGTTAGCTTAGCTAGCGGGGCTAGCCGAGATGTGCAGCGAGCCTGCGCTCCTCTCACGGTCTCCCCGACGCGCCGCCGCCGCCTTCACCGCCGGGATCCGCGACCGTTTTTAAGGCCGAGTCCGCGCCGGTTGCGCGGGCTGCGGAGCGCCGCCAGCCTCCCTCCCGCCACCCCCCCAGACCGGGAGTCTCGTTACGCGGCGTGATCTCCAGAATGAGGTCAGGCTCCAAGAAAAGATGCGGAGCGCCTGTGTTTGTTTTCCGAGCGGTAACGTGGATTTATATCGTCCTCATAAACCCCCCCGGACCACCACCACCACCACGACCACCAAACGGTGTAAACCCACATGCCGCGTACGACCCGCGTCTGATTGCACTAACGTGTGTGTGACTGTGTGTTTGTCCTGGTGTGTTTTTGACAGGTGAAGCAAATAGAGAAGAGGGACTCTGTGTTAACCTCCAAGCAGCAGATAGAGCGGCTGCTCAGGCCCGGCTCGTCCTACTTCAATCTCAACCCGTTTGAGGTAACCGAGCCCGCGACGACGCGATTGTCGGCTATTAATTCAACAAACGCCAAAAAGAAGAAGAAAAAAAAAATCAAGGCAAGAAGCGGATTAACGGATCTTAAAGCGCCTTTTTTCGTGGCGCGCCCACGTCACCCGTCAAGCAAAACGTTTCGACCTGTGGGTTTTGTGGTGTCAAAAAAATTTCATCAGAAATATGTGGAAGTGTTTAACGTTTTTAGTTTTGTCAGTTGGACCCGTGCGTTTAAAAGATGGGAATTACCCTTTGTGTGTGTGTGTGTGTGGGGGGGGGGGGGGGCGGGGCTATCTGCAGCAAATGTGTGTGAATCCAGAGACGCTGAGTTGAAATGCAAAAAAAAAAAAACAAAAGTCTTAAAACAACAAATGAACCTTAGGAGATATGAATAATTCCAAGCGTGAAAGGCAGGGAAACAATGAGCGACGTCACCACCGGCGAGTCTCATCGAAGCGCGGTCGCCATGGTGACCGAAGCCGTCCAGGCCGGCGTTGGCAGCGTCCGCGCATGCCCATTTCATTTCAACCTCTAAAGGGGAAAAAAAAAAGCTTAACATGCAAGCTGTTTTGAAAGTTTTAACAAATGCTGAAAATGACAGTTTGATGACGTCTGCAGCTTAAAGTACAGTAGTTGTTACCAGCAACGTGCAACTCACAGATCTGTGAATTAGTCCTTCAAATCTTCATTGTTGTTGTTATTTTCGGAGGCTTTTCTTTTTTTGTGCTCAGGAAATTTAAGCTTTTCACTACCTTTTTCTTTGTTGTTGCTTTGCTTACTCAAATGCCTTCAGCCCGATTTGCTTAAGCAAATAGTTTTTTTCGGCAGTAGATGAACACGTTATCTCGGGTGCTCGCTTTGCAGTTTTTGCATCCGCACTTTTAACGAAACGAGGTTCATATGAGTGTCTGCACGACCCTCCCAGGTGCTTCAGATTGATCCCGATGCCACAGATGACGAACTTAAGAAAAGATTCCGGGCGGTAAGTGAAACGTCTCATGGAAACCTCAGATTTAGAACAATTTAGTGTCCCTCTCTGGAAATATGACACATGTTGTGTGTGTTTAGCGCTAACACCTGGATGTTTTATTTCATTGCCGCCACCCCCCCACGCCCCCCCAACTCCTCGCCTCTGGACTGCGCAGTTGTCCATTTTGGTCCATCCAGACAAAAACCAGGACGACGCAGAGAGAGCACAGAAAGCCTTCGAAGGTATAAACGCTCACACTTTTTTTTTTTTACATTTATATATAAATATTCCTCTCATTTAATCCGTACAACCGCTGCATGTGTCACTCTCCTCCTTATTCTGCCGAAGCTGTGGACAAGGCGTACAAACTGTTACTGGATCCGGAGCAGAAGAAGCGAGCTTTAGACGTCATCCAAGCGGGAAAAGAGTACGTGGAGCATATGGTGAGTGGCCGCCGCCGCCTCCTCCGCTCGGGCATCTCGTCGGGCCGCTCGGGGATCTGCATCCGGCTTCGTTTTTTTACATTTTTTTTTTATTGACGCTGTGCACTTCCCAACAGATAAAAGAGAAAAGGAAACAGCTGAAGAAAGAAGGGAAAACCCAGGACGTGGAGGAGGACGACCCAGAAGTGGTGAGCCTAATTTTTATTTTCCCTGACAAATCTGGATTTTCCAAAACGTTAAATCAAGCAGCGTTTGCAACAGCTGAAGCACATGAGTCTTTTTTTTTATTTTATTTTTTTCCCTCCCTCCCAGTTCAAGCAGGCGGTGTACAAGCAGACAATGAAGCTGTTTGCAGAGCTCGCCATCAAGAGGAAGGAAAGAGAAGCGAAGGAGATGCACGAAAGGTAATGGATTCTTTTTTTTCCTTTTTTTGGGGGGGCATAAGTTGCACGAGGCTCCGGTCACGTTATCCCGTGTCTGAAACTCAGTAAAATCGTCGGCAGAAATAGGAGATCCATTTAAAAAGCGAAAGATCCTCCTGTTCTGTTTCCCCAGGAAAAGGGCGAGAGAGGAAGAAATCGAGGCGGCGGAGAAAGCCAAGCGGGAGCGGGAATGGCAGAAAAACTTTGAGGTGCGTCTTTTTTTCCCCCTCTCCACTTTATGATCATTATTAGTGACACCTGGGGGGAAAAAACAACTAATCAGCATTCTGTGAAATTCCTGCATTTCCTCCCAACGGCAGGAAACGAGGGACGGGCGCGTGGACAGCTGGAGGAACTTCCGGGCCAAAGGCAAGAACAAGGAGAAGAAGAACAGGTCCTTCCTCAAGCCCCCCAAAGTAAAGATGGAACAGAGGGAGTGACACTGTGAAAATGGGACTCCACTATGTTTAAAGCCCCCCCCTTCCGCCCCTCAAAGGCCTCCTGGCGCCCCCCACCTGGTCATGTGTGTCCTCACCTCGTCCCCTGCAGTCCGCCACCACGCGAGTCCGACAGATGTAGTTTTGTACCTGGTTTTCTAATGTACATAATCCGTGATCTGGACCCTGGGATCATACCTGCCTATATAGTGTAAGAAAGAAACTCTGCATCTTCTGCTTAGGGAGCTGAAGAAAGGTTTTTTGTTTTTGTTTTTCCCCTCCCCCGCCACCTTTTATTTTTTAAATACAAAATAAAACTCGGTCTTAACAAAGCCTAACTTACTGCGTGGTGTCTGGAGTCTGCTGAGAGTCGGAATCGACCACTGCAGATATCGACGCGCCGTGACGGACTTTTCAGATCTGTCTGTGTGTGTGTGTGTGTGTGTGTGTGTGTGCGTGTGTGCGTGCGCGCGCATGTGTGTGTTTCTGGACATGGAATGTTCCGCTGCGAGTGTCCCTGCAGCGATATGCACTGGTGTAAATGCAGAGTTTTGCATGTAGTGTCTTTATGGTTAGATCTCTCAGCTACAAGATAACAGTTGTGCTCATTGAAGAGGAAAACAAACAGAAATTGTGCAGCAAAAAAAAAAAAAAACATGTATGCAATGTCCAACATTAAATAAAGACAGTAAACCAAACGGATTTAGCTTTCTTGGATATCAAGGTCTGACCCTCTGAGTCCAATTAGGCTTTTTTTTTTTTTTTTTTTCTTATCCCTAAAGCCTGGCTGAATCCAAACGTCTCTGGACTCTTGGATTTATCCGTCACGGCCTTCAGTCGCGTGTGTGCGCGGTCGCGCGTTCGGTCATCACATCCAAGTCCAAAGGGTGCAACATCGCGAGGACCATCCAAACGTCTGGATTTCATCTTGCATAAATAAACATTTGTAAATGAATAAACTGAATATCACATTGGAAGACTTGCTTTTTTTCTCCCCCCCCCCACATGATTCTTAGCCTCTATATATTTGGATTTGCACTACTCCGGGTTACTATTGCTAAGAACACAATAAAATGCATTTTTGATTGCCTCTACTTGTACATGCTTTGCATGACATTGTGGGTACACGTTTCTAATTCACATGTTTTTTGGGAAAAAAAAAAAAGTCACAACTGTTCTGCAATGAATTCTGGGTGACCGAATCAGCCCCAGCAGGCAGTCTCTGTGGCTCCCTTTGTGGCCAAACTGTGGGCTGGGTGAAGCGCCTGCAGGTCTCCCAGCGACGCGCCTGCAAGTCCGCAATCGGGGTAAAGTCAGGTCATCCGCCCCCGCCCCCGCCCGTGTCCCTCGTGTGCAGCCCAGATCATCTCGCAATCGCTGGCGCTCACATGACCTTGCACTGATCTCCACCGCCGGCGGGCGCAGAGACGGCGTGAGACCCGCTGGCGCCGCCCATCAGCCCGTCCAGGCTGAGACCCTGGAAGGCCCCGAAGAAGGAGTCATCCTTCGCCGACGACGACGCCGACTTCCTGGCACCGGTGGTCTGCTGATGTGCGGAGGAGACGAGCATTTAGGACGCGCTGACCGAGTATAATGAAAAGAAATAAATAAATAAAAAGTCAAATGTGGCGTTAACTCACCCGCGGGAGGCAGTGGTGTTTCCGGAAGTGAGAGGTCCTGACGGAGCGTTCGGCGTTCTTCTTGGCCAGCATGGCCTGCTGCCGCTTCCTTTTGGCAGAAGAGCACAGAGCGACGTTAGGTGGGGGTGGGGGGTGGGGGGGCACGTGGGCGAGCGGCTTTATTCGCGTGAGCGAAAATCCTCATCCACCTTAAGCCCAGACTGTCAGCCGGGCGAGACGGTGACTAGACTTGGCCAACCACATGGAGATTAAAAAAAAATCACTCCTGACTCAGATTTCTGTCGGCGGCCACCTCACCTCTCCCTCTTCAACTCGGCCTGGTAGACCCTGAGCCAGGAGTCCGGGACCTTCTGGTTGCCGCACGGGAGGCTCCTCCTCCTGCCGATGCTCTTCCTGCGCGCCAGGCTGCTCCTGCGGACGCTCTGGCTCCTCTTGGTCGCTCGCTTCGGGGAGGCGTCCTTGCCCGGCATGCAGCGGCTGGTGAAGTGCTTCAGGGGGGCCCCGAGAGACATGAGGGAGTCCATCTTCTGAGGCGGGTGTCACAGTGTGTGTGAGTGGGTGTGTGTGTATGTGTGGGCGCTTTGAAGACCAGCCTGCAAAACGCGGGCGGGGGAAATGTTCAAAATGAATTAAAGCACACATGAACGGAGGGGGGGTAAAAAAACAAAACAAAACGATGCCATTTCACTTGCAGGAAAGAAACAGCGGCGTACCTGCTACCGGCGGCTCCTGCGGGCGATGTCAGCGGGCGATGTCAGCGGGCGATGTCATCTGTCAGAGCGAGCGGGCGGGCGCGGCGTCCGTCGCTTGCATCGCTTTGCAGCCGTCTGGTTCGAGCACTTGTAAGCCACTCGCCTCCGTCACTGTCTGCTCTTATGGGGGATTTGACTGATGACTCCCCCTCCTCCTCCTCCTCCTCCTCCGCCTCCTCGCCCCAGCTCTGCTCTCCTGAAACGGGATTAGCTGAAGACGCAACAGTCATTCATCTCATTAAGGACGCACACAAACAAAAGCCTGGGCAGGGCGACAGCCGCTTGTTTTTATATTAATCATGGTGTTTGCAGGCGGAGGGCAGAGGGGAATCGGTTAAAGGGGGGAAAGGGGAGGGGGGGCGGGGCTAAAATCAAAAGTTGTTACATTTCAGAACTCATAGACCCAAATTGACGTCACTGTTCGCGGAATGATTCGGCGAGCAAGCTGACAGATGGGAGCCTGGAAAGAAGGAGCGTGAAAAGGAGGAAATCCTGCCCGCATCACAGAGGCGTCACCTTTGACCTCACAGAGAGCGGGAGGCTTCCTGGGCCAGACGAAAAGGTGAATGACCCATTCATTGGCTCGCACAGTCGGCTGAGAGCGGCTGCGCGTCACCCCGGCTCCGATGACTCAGGATGATGCTTTTGAAAACACTGCATTTCACAAAATCTTTCTATCTCAATCTGCATTTGTCTGTAAACACGGACACACACCAGTCAGCCATAACATTGTGACCGCCGCGTGTTCACCATAGAATATAATGCAAAACCCTTTTGATAAATTATCCCCTCAGGAGAAGTTTTATGATTAATTGTTATTGGGACTCATATGTTGTCCCCCTGATGCCCGAGTGGGCTGACCAAAATATCATAACCCTGAACAGTTCAACAGCGTCACAAATTCCAATCCCACTTCACACTTACTTCCCATTATATACATTTGATTTTAGACGATGCTTCGTGTTACTTCTGTTCATATTGGGTGTACTTCTAGTTTGTAATAATTTGTTTAATTTTTTTTGTTATATTTTCGTTCTTCCTTCCTTGTATCTTTATTGATACTGACATGGAGCAGCTGTGACCACACAGTTCCCTCCAGGGTTGATAAAAGTATTTCTGATTCTGATTCTAATATGTCAAGAATTCAACACTAAACTCCTGAAGGGGGAATTTATTGCAGGTGCTGATGCATTATATTCTATGGCGAACATGCAGTGGTCACAATGTTATAGCTGATGCGTGTACGTGTACAACGTGCAACCTGATTCAGCATTTATCATATCCCATTTCCTAGTTTTCTAGGAGCACGAGCGGGAACTCCCAAACAAAAAAGGCAGGAGGAAGCGTCCATTCACAAAACAAAAAGGCGATGAAAGAACGGGGGCGGCGATCGAGGTCATCGAACCAGCGGCGGAGCTGGCACGTCACCTACCAGCAGATGGAGAAGCTTAAGCGAGGAACCGCTGCTGCTGCACCTGTCGCGGCAGATCCTTCTCCACGTCGTCCCTCCTCCCCCACCCCCACGCCCGGACGCGGCTTCAGCTCGACATGGGGAATGAGAAAGGTTGTTAGCATGAGGCGGCCCGCAACAAACGCGCATCAAGCACTTTGGTTTTGGCTGATACACACAGTTCTTTCTCACTTATGCGCGCTTACGCATCTCCAGCTGTGGCATCGGCCAGTGACGTGAGAGGGCTCAGACGAGGTGATGCTATTTAAAGACAAAAACACCTCCCTTGAGCTGCGAGGCTTTAAGACCGACACTGAGAGCACCATAAACGCCTTTGGAAAGAAGGACTTAACTTTTTAATTCTACACAATCATACATATATACAATTTTTATACGCTTTTAATTTCATACAAAAACAACAAATCATTTACAGGTTGGGAGGAGGGTTGGCGGGGAGGGAGGGGTAGCCGGATGCGATGACCTAATTGAGGCCCCTCCCCCCCCCGCCCGAAAAAATAAATACCTTCATCGGGAGCTGTGTGCTTAACCTCGATGGAAAGAGCACAGGTGTGACGGGATCAGGCATGAGGCAAGGCAGCTTTATGTTTCTCGTGTTTCAAAGTGTGTGTGTGTGTGTGTGTGTGTGTGTGTGTGTGTGTGTGTGTGTGTGTGTAACGTCCCGCGACTGAGGCTGAGGAACCCGGCTTGGAAGTCATCAAGCGAAAACATTAATACGAAGGTGTCCCTCACACCATCCCCACCCGCCTAAACACACGCACGCACACACACTCGCACGCGGAAAAGTAACAAGCACATACACCCGTCAACAAGACAGGCGGCGGAGGCCCGCGTGTGTGTGGAGTGTCCATCATCGTCATCTCACTGGTCAATAACAAGCGCAACAGTCTCCATGTTAGGGATTATCTTTTTTGTGTACATGAAAAAAAAAAACCAAACACATAAAAAAAAAATGTAATACAGTGCAAGTGCGCCTTTAACAGAGAAAAATGTAAACAAAATATTTGGGACACTTGCCGTTTGCATTGCGTCATGGAGAAACCTTCCTCAAGAAGAAGCATCTTCGCTAAGTTTGCCCACCTCAATCAAAATGTGTCGTGAAATTTGATTGGACGACGGGTGCCTACCGCGTGTCGGCTTCACGACTACTTGAAGGGCGAGAACGGGGGCGCCGGGGGTTGAGGAAGGACTGGCGGTTCTGCCTCCTTCGGAACCGTTATCCTTCAAAACCGGAAGACATTTCTTCTCCAAAAATAAAAAAAAAAATGGAGTGAGCGACTTCTGTAGTGCTGGATTTTTCTATACATGCTGATGGAGATAACAAAAGTGATGGATGGACGGGGCGGCGGATCGGAAGTGAAAAGGAAGACCAGCGCTGCATAGAGGGCTACTCTTGGGTGCACACCAACGTCCGTTTGAAGATTTTTGTCCTCTTGAGGCTTTCGACTGCGAGCAAAGAGGCGCTCGCTCGGGCTCTCCTCCGGCCATTTGCCGGGCCGTCGTTTTGGTCTCTGCGGCGACGGCTCGCCTCTTGTGGCTGTGGAGGTGGGCGCGCAGGGAGGAGGGAGGGAGGGAGGGAGGGAGGGGGCGAGGCGGTGGAGGCGGCGGGGCGTGACGTTAAGGGTGTCCATGCTTTTTTTTAAACGACAAAAAAACGACAGAAAACATCCAAAGCCCCGCCTCATTCCACAGTTCCCCTGCTCCACATATATATATAAAAAAAGAGCTAATCTCCTGCGTGGTTCAGTCCGCGGGGGCTCGCGGGTCACCGGCTGATGTCCCGGTTGCCCTCCCAGTTCTTGCTGCCGCCCGCCTCGCTATATCCGCTGCTCTCGAAGAAGGGGTGCTTGAGGGAGTCCGCCAGCACCAGCCTCTTGGCGGGCTCGTACTCCAGCATGCTCTCAATGAGGTCGAACAGCTGGTGGTGCTCCTCCGCCTCCGACAGCAGGTACCGCTGCCCCGGAAAGGGGAGAGAGAGAGAATGGAAAAAGGGATAAAGGGCATATTAAGAATGCCAAGCGAGGAGCCGCAGCTTAAGACAATGAACATCATCCCCCTCCTGAACACAACGTTTTCAATGTTTGCGCCCATTTCGTCCGCCCCCCCTTCGCTGCCCTCACCCGTAAAGGCTTGCAGTTCTCTCTGACGTATTTCCCCGCCGAGGAGCTCTCGTCCCAGTCCAGGCGGCCGCGGTAGAAATACTTCTGCTTCCTGGGAGCGGAGGGAGATCAGAGTGTGAGGCGCTCAGTGTGTGTCTATCAGCCTGAAGCTCCCATCGCGTTCGGCATGCGCGGGTCTCACCTCGTCTTGCGAATCATCCTGGACGGCACCGGTCCCAGGATTCGCTCCATCATGGCCAGATGCTCTCTGTTGTCATGAGTCTGGTGGAGGGAAAAAAAAAAATGAACATGGCTGCTCAGAGGAACTTCACTCAATAACTGAAGGTCTGTGTGTTTGTTTATGTCATTTGCACGTGTGCGACCACCTATTCATTTGAAAATCGGGTGTGCTGAAAACAGAGACACGAAAAGCATGAAGAGCAGTTGGTTTTCCAAGGACCGGAGCAGGGAGACACCGCAGGAGGACGCGCTCACTCCTTTCACGGCTTGGTGAGACAAGCCAGGCGCTCATCAATCATCTCCGAGTCGGCAGTCACTCCAACTTAGCCCTACGTTCTCACTCTTCGATGTACATTCTTTTTCAGTTTTTTTTTTTTTTTTTGCGTCCTCACTCCCAAATCTCCTCCAGGATTAAGGAACTCTGCGGGGTTGCCCTAACCTTCTCAAATCCTGAACAGGTGGAGGATCAGGAAGGGGACTGATGACTGCGGGCCCACCTTAACAGACCGGACCGTTCAGCTCACTATCCTACTTTCCATATCGACAACTTAAAAGCCGGAACCGGTCAGGCGTTACTGTACCTGAAACAACGTGAAGCCCAAGTAGTATTCAAAGAGGATGCAGCCGATGCTCCACACGTCGCAGGGATGGCTCCAGCCCAGCTCTGGGGAAACCACACAGACACAGATCTCAACGAGAAATCAAACAAAGTGATTGCGTTTAGCCACAAGAGTCTGTTTGAATCTGTTTGAGATATCTGTTGGCTTATTTTAAGGACTTGTTATTGGCCGTGTAAATCGTGAGGCGTTTGAACTGTACTGGGTGATCGTGAGGGCTGTCCCTAATATTTCAGCCATCCCACTCATGTGCAGTGGGAAACATTCAGGGACACCTCTCGGTATCACACAATCCAGTGTGACGGCATCGCAAATTAACAATCCCAGTGACAATAATCAAAATATGCCAAAAACGTCTCTCAAACACTTTCAACAAACATTCAACTCCTCACGGATCGAGAATTTATCGCATCATATCCTACGGCAAACAGGCGGTGGTCATGATGTTATGGCTGACTGCTGTACTTGACGCATGCGAACTGAAGTCTTTAAAGGAGACATGTCCTCTTTATCTCCGGCAGAACAAAAAAAAAAAGTGCTCTCAAATGCAGGTGTTGCAGACTTTGCTTGTTCCAACTTGGGAGGACTCGGCATGTTCCTACAGGCACTTGCAGGTAAAACTCTGCTCTCCAGAATTAAAGTAGAAACAGCCCCTGAGCTGCAGTCACTGAAGCAGGCACGGCCGATCGTCTCCAGCCAGATTTCCCCCTTGAATATCCGGGCGCTACGCTATCAAGACCACGACTCTTTCGTGATGCCCACCTAATATGACCTCCGGGGCGCGGTAATGCCGCGTGGACACGATGGTGCTGTGATGCTCGTGGTCGAAGGTGGCGCTGCCAAAGTCCACCACGCGTACGGCCGTGCTCTTCACCGTCCTCTCCTCTCGCTTCTGCCACGGAGAAAATACATGCGTGTGTGAGAGAGAAAGAAAACCAGTGTGTACAAACTGACTTGTGTACATCGGTTAACAAAGTGGCAGGGATTTATTCCCAAGCTGGCGTTTCGCGACCTCAAGAAAACAGCAATTAACCTACAGATGTAAAACAAGTTTTCTCCCCGTTTCTTTTTTATTCTGCACCTTACCTTCTCCACATTGTAGGACATTGTAAAGTCTGAGTTGACAAACAGGATGTTCTCAGGCTTCAGGTCTGTGTGTGTCAGCTTATTGTCATGGAGGACTAGAGGGGGGGAAAAGACGAGCATGTTGTGAGTGACAGCTTGCTTGATGTGAATAAATTAGCCTCCGCTTTTTTACAAGCCGTTTTGTCATGACTGAAATCACACAGGTGACAACGATCGCAACGATGCACATACACCAACAAACACTATTTAACAAATGTTAATGTTTTTTTAAATGGCCAGAATCGAAGGAGCAGGTGCAGATGCTGCCGTTTGGGGGGAGGAAATTTCACCGAGGAACAAAAATACACCTGGTAAGAAATTCTACAGGATTACGCTGCTCCCGAGAAGCCGCTTGATAACCTGACGGCCATAATCCCCGACGTGATCTCTGGATCTACAAAACCCCCGTGTGCCCTCGGGCAGTCGCTGTGCTGCGAGAGGAGAGACCTTCATTCCAGCCAGACCACATGAAGGCAACCGACACGCCGCTCAGCGTTCGCTGGAATGCTGCGCGATGCAAAAGGCGTTTGTGCAAGTTCCAAGTCGTGAGCGTTACGCAACTCCAGGCTTTACGTCGCCGCCACACATTGCCATCTTAATGCCCCTGCTCTTCCAAGATTATTATCGAGTGAAATTAAAAAGGGGCTATACACAAAAAGAAAAAGAAAAAAAAACATCTTACACTTCACAGCGAGGCAGATTTGGTAGGCCATGTGTCGGACCTGACCGATCGAGTAAGGCAGGTAGTTGTTTTCCTTCAGAAAGTCGAAGGTGCTGAGGGCGAGCAGCTCGAAGGAGATGCACATGTGACCGTGGTAGTCGAACCAGTCGTACATCTGCACGCACAGGCTGCAAGACAAACAGGACACAGAGGGTTTCATGACTTTGGGACAGTTAGTGTGTGCGAGCGCCTATTCCACTCGTTGCAGTGTGAGGTCCTCCCACATTGTTTCTGGTATCCTCACGAGTGTTTACATATCTTTAAGGTGACAACTCTCAAAACCAGCAAGGAAAGGATTTGTGTTTTACTGAAACCACCGAACAAAAGAGGAAAAAAAAGGCCAGTTGGTTGATACTTTGTTTTGCTCTGGTCCAAATGCGGTGACCTTTTTTTTCTTCCACTTGTGCAGTTTCTGAGCCAACAAACAAACGTATCCAAAAGGAATTACTGAAGCTACATGACAACATTCACTCCACTTACTGGTTATTCCTGGCTGGGATGGAAGCGAGAACATAAGCACTACTTAATTATCAACAATGCAAAGCAGTTTGTTGTGCTATTCCAAGTCAGATCCGGCTCTCCAGCTGGCTGTCGGCCACAGCTGCTTTTGCTCATCTGCATCCCAGTGTGCAACGTGCACCTCGCTGCAGGAGCAGTATTAGTGCGCGCAGGGTGCCGTGTACAAATTTAATCATGAGCACATTCACACCACAAATAACTGCTCAAGAACTGATTTGGGACAAGACGAGAAGAGGGAGACTGCCTCCCAGAGCCCTCTCAACATGGCTGTTTGGCTCCAAAAAAACTTTCTGCCTCAACTAAAGAGGAACAAAAAAAAAAAAACCTAAGACCAACTCAGTCAACCACACTCACGGCGTGGCAGGTGACGGTGTGAATACAGTGGACATGTTTTGACTGCATTGAGCCACGACTCACAATTTGTTGTCAGGATCCTTCTCGTTGATCTTCTCGAGTACGTTGATCTCCAGGCGAGCTGCTTCCTTGTACTTCTCCACATTCTTGATAATTTTCAGAGCAACGTGGGTGCCTCCTCTGTTCAAAACAAAACACAGTATTCAGCCAAACAGTTAATCAAGCACCAAACATGCATTATATATCTGTACATGTGTGCAGAGTGAAATTCAGACTCCACTGTGACATGAAATGTCACTTTACTGAAAAAAAAGCCACTTAATAATTTGACTAGAACATAAATATTTCCAATCTTTAATGTCTGTTATACGAAGGGAAAAATGAAAAGTTGAGTCCTTGCAATGTGCATATCTTAAATCATTGCTTCATTTGCTGAACAGACATGACAAAATAATCTGAGCTTCAGTTTTTTTTCCCCACATGAACTTCAGGGCCCACAGTCAATACAGCTACAGCACAGCTAACTGGTCTGCAGTAAACCGCATCATGTGATTAACAGAAGCAGCAGAAAAGTAAACACCCCACTGCAGCTGAGAGGCTTCCGCGGACTGAAAAAGTGAAACGCGGTCGTAAACATTAGTAAGGGTGGATAACTATCCTGATCGCAACTGGCTAAAAGTAGCACGGCCTGAATCACACTTGTTTCTATAAATCACAGCGAGCGCTGATTTGCCGCAGGGGGGTCTTAGAAATACGAGCGGGAAGGCCGACAGCTGTTGTTTTACGGCGTCTAATGACACACACACACCTGCGATGGTCGATGCACTGCATCACCCTCCCAAAGGTGCCTTCCCCCAAAGTGCTGACAATCTCATCTGCAACACAAAACAGAGAGAAAAGGAAAAGAGGACAGCGGGGGGAAAAAGAACAGGAGAATTAGATGCGTGGACGTCAGTGGGAATACATTATGCAAAAGTGTAGACAGGCGTATCAATGCTAGCGCCCGTCCCCTTTTCAAATGGCTGCCTATTCAATCTGGCAGGCTTGAAAACAGTTAAGAGATAATCTATGATAACTGAATTCACTATGATGCATGTGAACAAAATAAAGGGGGCAAATGTGGGGGGCTCCCTTCCTCCGATGACCAATTTGCAGTCATCAAAAATGAGAGCACACCCCCAATCACTTGGGAAAATCTGAAAAGCTTTTAGGATCCCTACTAAACAATGATTAGTCTTAGGAATGAACCAAAAAAAAAAAAAAAAAGATACTGTATATGAATAAATCAAATGTCTATGGTGCATGAGCGCTGGTGGCGCTAGTCTTAATGAAAAGACTACATAGTTGATGCAGTGAGGTGTCTACTACGAAAAGCCCTGAAACGGTCATTTTTGGAAAATGGCTAACTCTACGTTACAGGTTTACAACTGTAACGGAGGTTTAAGCTAAAACGCCACAGAGACAAAAAAAAAAAAAAAAACAGCTGCAGATGAGAGTCTACATTTAGAAGAAAGTGAAGTAACCTGTGAAACATAGAAAATGCTCCACAGCTTAAAATCCAGGGACAAGGCGCAGGCGGTATTCTAAGGTCCCTCTCAAAATCGTCAACATTTTTGCAGTCCACCCTGCTATTTCAGCTAGAGCGGAGAGCATTCTAGCGAGGCATCATCAGCATCATCATCATCAGGCACTCCCATGTCATTTAAATGCTCTATGCGTTCATACTCATATGGAGAAGGGTTACGATAGAGTAGTGGCAGTGAGTACATCTCTCTTGCAGGACGTCCCCACTCCGACAGATCAGGTGCCCTTCCTCGTCGTCCCTCACACTCAGTGCCCGCGTCCGGCTGTTGCTCCGCTGTTTTCACACCCAAACCGCCATCAGCAGGTCACGACACGACCAAAGGGGACAGGGAGTATTCAGGGGCGGCCGCAGCCATGGCGTCAGGCGGCACAGGCAGACGAGGAGGGAGGAGGAGGGTTGGTGTTGTTGTTGTTGTTGTTGTTGTTGGTGGTAGTAGGAGGGTTTGGTGGTCATGGGGCGATTCACGCATGACACCACGTGAAGGAAATATATAACGATAGGGATATAGTGCAAGGGAACAAGTCAAAGATCACATGTTGTCCTCTGCTCCTCTCCCCCCTCTACCTTTAAACCACAGCTGCTTACAAACAAGGAAGCAACTGGCATATCCATTCATCAGCGCAAAAAAACCAATTAAGACATCCATACATACTAGTCATACAACTGGTTCATGGCTTACAGGCTGAGTTTTAGGCTAAACGAGATGAAAAACAAAAAGAGAAGACCGAGCAGGAAATGTTAACCAACCTGCTCACTTATATCTTTACTACCCAAAACATATGTGCAGTGATACGGCACATTTAGTAAATATAAAGACATTTCAAAATGCCAATATATCCAGATAATAATCTTAACGCAACTTAAATCTGAGTTGGGTTTTTTGGGGGTTTTTTGCATGGCGTTTGGTAGAACATTTTCACTTTTCCGCCAATCTGCACTCCAAGTGTACAAGACGCTAAAAGGAACTTGATATGACAGGTTCAAGGCCACAAACACTGATTTAAACTTGACCAGGTGGTTGTTTTTTTTGTTGTTTTTGTTCGTAAAGGCCAAAGTTGACCATGTGGTGAGGGCGAGGATGCATTCTAGGAGCAGAAAAAATCTCGATCATTTAAAAAAAAAGAAAATCAGCTGATCCTGGTTTGCGCAAAAATGAAAATGCTCTCCCAAAAGCGTCAATTCAAATAGAGCCCACGTAATTAGCACGATAAAAAAAAAAAAACCTTGAGGAAAAAACCAAACAAAAAATAAAAAATAAAACAAACAAACAAAAAAAAACATAAAGATTGCACTACTTACCAAGTCCAGGAGCTGCGAAGAAGAATTGGTTAGGAGAAAGAAAGACAGACAGAGCATAGCGGAGGAGACAGAGACGGATAGAAACAGGTTGAGGGGAGTTAAAACGCAATCTCAGGACTGGCTGTACTCACCGAGGAGGATGGGCTATAGGACCTGGTTCTACGCCGCCTTCGTTTGTGCTTACGCCTGCTGCCCTTTCGCCGGTACGACTCATCCCGGTCTCGGTCCCTTTCGCGGCCGCGTCGGTAGTCGTACATGGTCGGGGAGAAGTCGCGCGGATAGTAACTTTCAGCTGCTCCGTGCGGCTCTCTTTCTCTCTCGTGGTCACGCTCTCGGTCTCGGCTCTGATCCAAGCGCCTGTATCCCTCGTATCTTCGGTCGAACGGCCGGTGCTCCGTGGAACGATTGTCATAGCTGCGACTGAACCGGGCAGGGGGGGACACAGTGGGGGAACCCGTTGAAGCCTCGCCGCCAAACTGGAATCGATTAATCGCACCACGTGGCTGAGCGTGAACACGGCCGTACCTCCTCGAGCGCACGTAGCTTCCTTCCTGTCTATGTCCACGTCCTCTTCTGTCCCGATCCCTGTCGCTGCTGGAGGAGTAGGTCGGCGTCCTTCTGTGTCGATGTCGCCGCCCTCTGTCTCGATCTCGGTATCGGTCTTGGTAGCTGCTCCGACTGTCTCGGTCCGAAGACGTGTACCGTCTGGTGTGAGGCATCTGGTGGGCGTTAGGGAGAACAAAATCATTGTCATATATCCTTTTTAAGAGCTTGTGATCCTGCCTCAAAACAACAAAACGCATTTCAACTTGGAACAACCCCTTTATTTTTTTGCAGTTACTCCAGTTTGCGTTCCTTCTTGCCAAATATATGTTAACGGGACAGTTATTAAGACCTAAAGAGATCTGGATTTTGATTCGAACAAAAATTAAGCTGGCGGTCGGTTTGTTCAAGTCAATGCTACAAATTAAACAAGAGCTGCAGATGTTTAACCGCTCCGTCCCTCTAATTAAGCTTTTGGAAAATCTGGCTCACTCAAGAATGAAGACAGCTGCACCTTAAAACGTTTGGTTGGAAACGCGCGCGTGTGTGTGTGTGTGTGTGTGGGTGGGAGGCCTACATACATTTGAATGCAACCAATGGCCAGACGCACTGGTCAGTGCTCCCATAATCTCAGAAAGTTGCGTTGACACGGGCGACTGTTAACGGCGCATCTGGGCGGGTGGTTAACGCAGAGCAGCGATAAAATGGAGGGACGAAATTTATTTTATTATTTTTTTTTATGAATCATGAATCCACATTTAACCAGTAGACCCCCACCGCTGGCCAGGCTATCGTAAACACGCACACCATATCGAGGCTAACGCTATGCTATTAGTATTCTTGATTCAACGCCGAGAGGCTAGCATAAATAGCACAACATTTCGGGTTCATACTGTGGTGCGGGTGATGTTGTTGTTGTTGTTTTTTTCACCCACGTAGCCATTACTAGCCGTTACTAACACCGCAACAACTTCCAAGTAGTTGCTCCCAGTGTGCGTCTAAGACACCGGGCGCTGCTCTTATTTCCCCAGCGCTCATATATTAGCAGCAACTGGGCATCGACGCGCTCGCGGCGTTAGCACTAGCAGCAGCGGCGGCTAACGTAAATAATTCGACCGCCATCTTAGCTTAGCCCCGTCCGCGTTAGCCGAGCGCGGCTAGCGTCGCTTCGGAATGTGCCCCCCTCCTTTTTTTTAAACACTGCTCGCGCGAGGCTTTTTCTTTTTTCTTTTTACCGTTTTAGCAGCGAGGCCTGTGCGTTTGTCCCACAAGAAATCCGTGGTTGCTTTCCAGTTTGCCTTTTCTTTTATCTTCTTGCAAGCTCGACGTCCAGCGCTCCGTTTGCTAGCAGGCAGGGTTTTGCTTTTTCCTTTTTTTTTTTTTTCTTCCCCCCCTTCCTCCAGCAGCCAGTCCGCGCTCAGACGAGGACGGTTGACGCCTCCCCGCGCCCGCAAATGTCACGGAGCCCACTGAGGGAGCCTGGTGCGACTCCGCCGGCCGGGATCCCTGCGACGTTACCGGCGGCCGGTGACGCCAAAGCTCCGATTTGCCGTCAGTTTTGACGTAACGCGTAAATCAAATGCGTCTGGAAACGCACAAAAAAAAAAAAAAAAAACTTCGGTTTTGTTCATCATCTGCACTTTCGTCTGCAGGAGAGGTTTATTTATTTTTATTTTTTTACTTAGTTTGCGGCGTTATAGTCATGTGCCACATGTACTCATTTTAAGTAAAAATAATTTTAAAAAAAAGAGTTAAGACCTTTAGTATTTTATTAAGAACACACAAGTTAAAAAAATTAAAAAAAAACAAACAAGGTTGCACCGTGTCAAAGTTAACCATGCGAGTTTCCAACCACATTTAAAATCTATTAATCCCATGGGCGCTGGGCTCCGATCAGATGTTGGAGTACGGCGCTTTCCCCACTGCATGGTACCGGTTCTGCTCTCCTTCCGTGTACTTTTCTGGGGATCATCTTCCGTTGGAGGATTATCCCGCCTCAGTGCGACTGTTTGTCGTCACGAAACTGCTATTTTAAAAACAAAGTGGGGTGAGGGGTGTACGGGTTCGTGCGGTTTTCCGCGCACTGATGGCGTGAGGATTCTCTCTGGCTGATCAGCTGCCTGCAGTGGTTTCCCATCACCTTCTAGCACCTCATAGTACCTGGTCAGCCTTTCTTCTTTTTAGAACAACAGGAGAGCGTACAAAAAAAAAAAAACAAGGGGGATGGTACCAGGTACTTTCTCTCTGGATGGAAAACCCCCCCAAAAAAATTTGAGTAGAGTCGAGACGGTGCCATGCAGCGGAGCATTCAGAATTGCATCCATGTCACATGTGATGGCGGTAGACAGCGATGGCGTGCGTCTTCTGAAGCGGCTCAGCCAGGAGCCTCTTCTCCTCGCACCCTCTCCGCAGGGTCCCCGAGAACACGGACGCCCGAGACTTGAGAAGCATGAGCTGGGTGATCAGGATTCAGTGGAATGAATGCGGCGCCATCTTTGAACCCGATATCCAGGTCCACGCTTCTGGAGGACAGAAGAACGGAGGAGACAAATCTTTGGAATATATTCACATATTAAAAGTGGATGGACACCATGCATCAGTTCTTTATATCAATTTGCAGACATATATGCGATTTTGCAAAAAAAAATGATTGAAGAGACACAAACAAATTTATCATTAGAATAAACAGATTTTGTTGTCCTTTGGGAAAATAATTTGCAGTTGAAGGAAGCTACTAAATGGTAATTGTAGTATGGCAGCACTTCGCATACTGTCACAGCGTCTTGATCGTATCTGGTTGTGGGGCCGCTGGGCGATTCTCATGATCGAAATACAACAATTCTTTCAGGTTAGGAAGCAAGAGATGAATTTACCATCACCCAAGATTTTCCTTTACGTCTCCTGCGTCGACTCCAATTGCTTCCTCAAACTGGCTATGTGCCCTAAGCGAAATGAGCCTTGGTACAACCATTCCTTACGTTGAGACTTCTGTGAATGGAAAGATACACATTATGGTGAGGGCAAAAAGGGAAACAAAAAAAAAGCGGAATCCAGTTAGTCTGGGGAAGAAAAAAAAACAAACATTCCATGGCACCAACCTGATATAAGAGCTGCATCAAGCTACAGTCAACCTCCAGCACCTGACACCACTGCTGGACTCCGTATAATTCCGCTCTCAGCATCTGTCCAACCTTGCACGCCGAGTAGGAATTGTACGGCCAGACCCTCAGATACTCCCTGATGAAATCCCTGTGGGTGTTGTTGGAAATATCATCGAAGGGATCCATCACTGCCACAGGAAAAAAAAAAAAAAAAGGAAACTGGCGTTATAACGGAATCATTGCTGCTTTTGGCTGCATCTGTGGAAGCTGCCGTTGTGTGTTAGAGGTCAGAAGTAAGCGTCGGGAAGCAAACCCGGGAAACTGCCCTGATGCAAAAACGCCGAAACTTACATGGTTTGCACACCAGGTGTAACGAAGGCAGGCCGACATACAGCGACGTCTGATCGTCAATAAAGACCAGGAACCTGGAACAGGGGAAAAACAGGTTTTCACCCTCAAACTCAACATTTTACGCACACAAAATTAAAAAAAAAAAAAAAAAATTAAAGAACAACACTGGACTTTTTTTTTTTTTATTTTGTTGAAGACGCTGGTGGACAAACCTGAAGCGGTTCTCTTTGCCGGGCAGCTCGGCCACGACGCCGGGCCTGAAGCTGGGCTGGCCCTCGCACGCCACCACCACCCGAGCGCCGACGTGCAGGTGCTCCGCCTTCGCCGCGGTGTCGGACGCGACGTGGTGCGCCGAGACGAGGGCCTTCCCCTTCTCCGCGAAATTCACTTTGTATTTGCACTTTCCATCTTGTGGAAAAAAAACAACAACAACAAAAAAAATAAACACCAAAAATTTGTAATTAAATGCTGCTTTATAACGGGATTCGTTTTGCAAATTAATTAACAGGCATGTCATGTCTTGGCATTAGGAATTTGTTAAAGCGACTTTTCTAAATATTAGGGTGTTTAAATCCTTTAATCGGCAAACTGCTGGACGCATTACATGCAACTTGCAGCTTAAAATTTAGAAGAAAAAAGGTTGAGGTGTTTTGAGTTGGTTGACTTATGAGAGCCGCAAAGAATGTTGGCTCAGCATGAAACCATCTCCAAAAATACAGGAGAAATATGAAAGGGCGGGCGTAGCGATGCGCGTGGCCGAGGGCCAGAGGACTTTAAAGGACTCATCTCTCAAAAAGCAGTTCACCCTTTTGCCTCACCCTTCGTCACGATTTGGACGATCTCCCCCCGTTTCCAGTTCAACGCCCGCCACTTGGCCAGGACGTTCATGTGCAGCGTGATCTCCGTCTGGTGGCCGCCGGGTCGGATCTCGGAGGCTCCCTCGGCGGATCTGTCCGTCCCTGCGCAGAAAACAAAACGTGCCGCCGGCCGTAAACGGCGTGTTCACCCATCGGCCATGAGATTGACGGATATCACGCAGCAGCCCTGCGTGTGTCGAGTTTTTTATTGAATCTGTTTGAGAGGGGCGGTGACATATTTTGACTAGGATTTGCATTTCCTGCAGAAAATGCGTGCGAATGCTCACCGCTGAAGGAAAAACTGCATCCGCTCAGACAGAAGAGACTGACAAAACCTGCAAGTCGCTCGGTTTTAGACGTTCACATTTTTCTGACTCGGCACAAATTTTCAAACTTTTTTTTTTTTTTTTTTTTTACTGAAAACGGTGCACGAAAACGTGAAAACTGTGGCCAGTTCAGAGGGAATCTGACACGTCATCCACACCCTGAGCTGTGAAGTCACCACTGCAGCTCACGCAACGCACCCCCGTAACAAACTCTGAAACGCTCCCAAAAAAAAACAAAAAACTTGAAACTCAAACTGTGATATTTGGAATGCTAAAAGAGACACCAGTGAGAAAAATGCAAAGTCTATTGCCAAAGGTCTTGGCAACATTTTAAAAGTTTAAATGGCGTTTTTCTGTCAAAGTAAGGCAAGGGAGTTAACTACCAAACCAGGAGTGCGTTTCAAAAGATTTTGAGCGTCTCTCAATTCATTCCGATGGGAAATCATGTATGAGAAAAGCTCAATGTCCCCTAAAGAACGCTAAGCTAAGAGGGCGTACTGTCCCAAATCCAAATCTGAGCGTTTTGCATATATTTGCTCGGTGTGAGACGTGTCCCGGGCTTCGTTTGCTGCACACGGGGATGAGCAGTACGTGTCCTGGACTCGGGGCCACAGCCAGTGACTGGTCAAGTCGCTGTTCTTACCTGCAGTTTTTGTTGCCCGCCGCCGCCTTGTTCCATTTTCGCTCGCTTGGCTTGGCGAGGCCTCCGTCCCGGACCTCTTGGCATCGGTTTTTGCACGAGTTTGTGGCCTCGTTTTTCCCGCCGCGCCACCCCCGGCGGGCTCCACGCTCCCTGGATCGATTCTTCTCCTCTTACTTGGGGGGAGCGAGGTGGAATAGTCGGAGTCGCTCAAGTCGTCCTCGGACGACTGGGCGTCGGAATCCGTCCCGCTTGAGAAGCCCCCGCCGCTGTGTTTCCGAGGCCTCGCCGGGCGCAGACCTCCGGTCTCGCCTTCGGGAAGTCTGGTCAGGACCACGAGCGGTCGCCTCCTCAGGCAGCTCATCTTGATGTCACGTATGGTCGCTTCGGTTCCGTCCCGCCTGCTTGGCAAAGGAGGCCCGGTGCCACTCGTCGATGGCGAGGGTGTGCGTCCTGCAACGGGACAGACGCACACGGTCACACGCGCGAAAAGAACAACAGCAATCCGTGATGACTCTTCTTTTTGTTTTTTTTGTTTCATGGACCTACCATGACCCGTGACCTCAGGGTCGCCCTCGTCATCAGAGGAGTCGGTGTCCCGGTACTCCCAGCCCAGCGAGGCGTACTGCTTCCTCACGAGGGCTTCGCACGCCGCCACAGACCTGCGGGACCACGACACCGTCAGAGGGAGAGGACGGACGACTGGAAGCCCTGGGACCTACAGCAGGAGATCCAGACACTCACTGGCGGAGCTTCAGCAGCCGGGCAGCCTGCTTCTCCTTCCTCGCCAGCAGAGACCGCAACAGGCTGCACTTCTCGCGCACGTCCGGGGGCATCAGCCCGGCCCTCTTAATCCTCCTCCTGATCCAGGCCCGGAGCTCCTCCCTGCTCATCTCCAGCTCGTCCCCTTCCATGGATGGTCGCCGCAGGTTGGGAAGCGAGTGGGAGCTGGAAAAAGAAAAAGTCATCGCAAGCTCATGTTAACGACTTCAAAAACCGAGGGTGACGTTTGTCCTGCAGCTCCACGGGTGTCTTGTCCATCACACAAAACAACTAGTGTGTGTGTGTGTGTGTGTGTGTGTGTGTGTGTGTGTGTGTGTGTGTGTGTGTGTGTGTTTGTGGGGGCGGTACTTGAGCTGTAACATTAAAAAAAAAATGCAACCACCAATGAGGAAGCTCCAGAAACCGGCTGCTCTTGAACGGACATTTGTAAGATACCGATTCTCCTAACGACTGATTTTTTTTTTTTTTTTCGCTTTCTCTCTGTTTCTCAAAGTGAAACCATGTTCGCAAATACCGTGAAAGATGAGGGACAATTCCAGCCTTCGCGCGCGTCCTCACCGCACAAGTCTCCCCCACATGGAAGCGTCAGTGTGGTTCCGGCTTCCTCTACGCTTATCCCAGCAGCGGCGCGGCGGCGCGGCGGCGCTCGCCGCTGCCCCCGCGCGTCCGCCTCCGCGAACTGCAGGTCCCGGCGCGTCCGTCCGCAATCCAGACATGCGCGTGCGCATTTGAAGCCTAAACAATAAAATATGAATGAATCCACAATCATTCGGGTTTTTTTTTATTTCTTTCTTTTCTTTCTTAAAATTAATTAATTAATTCATTCATTCCTTCGCAGTTAGCAGTCAAACTAGCTCATATTACAAATGTTCTGTATTGAGAAAAAATGTATTCCCGTAAAAGTGGCAATCCCACGAGGCAAGGGCACATTCACCGCATCGAAAATATTATGAAGACAGTCAGTTGACACTGACATGTC
>CAAKHG010006816.1:7112-18194 GCA_901007715.1 Dactylopterus volitans
CACGCACACACACACGCACACACACACGCACACACACACACACACACACACACACGGGAGAGTGATAAGCCAAAGCTTTGGGTGGCAGGGTTGTGAGTCTCAAAGGAAACAAATGAGTTAGACTAATGTGTGTGTCTGTTTAACAGGCACGCTGGTGATGGGAGGCAGGGGCTCAATGAAGGGAGAGAGTTTATGAAGAGGGCGTTCCCATGGGAGGCATCAGGGATAATGGCTGATGATACGTCAGAGCCGCCCAGACAGCTTGCTTTAAAAGACAAGAGGGAGTTCTCCCTCAGAAAGAGGAACATTAGCGACTCTACGAGCATTACGTGTTTTTTGCTGTTTTTTATGATAAACTGAGCACACCGAGAAGCAACTTTACACACTGCTACATACATCATGTAGCGCTAGCAAACGCTATGCTCATTTAGTTTGTTGACTTTTGTCCCAATTGGTTATTCATAGGCGCAATTAGAGTTTTATATTCAAATCTTTGGTCTGCAGGTGATGTGTGTGGGCATTCATATGCAGTCGTTTGAAACTCATTTGACATGTACTGAGAGCTATTAAAACCTCAGTTAGCAGAAGGACATGGTAATTTTGACAATTAGGAGAGGTTCTGTCAGCAGTAATAAGGATTCTAATGTCAGGTGGAATTATGACCAACACAACATGGAGATGGACAACAGAATTGTACAAAATTAAGGGTTTATTTCAATAAAAACTTATCAATCAGGATAAAAGCTCAGAGACAAAGTCAGGTCAGGTGAGCTGGAGCAGTCAACCTCACTATCAGCCTTTATCTACACCCTCTGAGATGGGAACAATCAAGACAGTTAAGCCCATGCACCTTCCAAAGCCTGCCACTGCAGGGCCAATGGGGATGCAGAGGTGCATAACACATCCATATCAACCATTTAAGGTTTATAAGCAGGCAATGAAAAAACAAATCACGATGCTGCTGGTGCTTCACATCGCCTCGGATAAAATGATGCCTCCAGTTTACTCATTGTTAAAACAGGTACGGTCGGACCTTCTTCAAAATTAAGTTGGCACTGCCCCTTAAATACTCAAGCCAATCTGAGTAATATTTCAGACATTTTACAGGTGATGGTAAACAATGGACGGGAATTTATTGAATTTATCTGTAAACTTGTGTAAAAAGGCTGCACTAACAATCACTTTAAAATATTTACAACACAAGGAAATGGAATACTGACGGACAAGGGGCTATGACTCCAGCAATGAAGGGAATAAGTCAGGCTGGGACAGAGTTCAGTAATCTTCAGCGCCCACTACAAGCACACACAGACACACGCGCGCGCGCACACACACACACACACACACACTGCAAAACCAAAGAAAAAAGAAAATAACTTAAATTGTGATGGCAGTGCAGAAAAAACCCCACATACAAGATTATAGGGGGTGTGAAGTACAGGTGAGATACTATAACGTAACCCTCCACCTTCTGGCCAGCCACGCTCGCCACCGCCGCTGCCACCCTTACAGCACTCAGAAGGATGTGCTTGCTGACAACTGACACACAGAGGTGAGTGCTGCACAACAATAAGGTGTTATATTTATCTGGGCTGGAAACAAAATAAGGCCGCATGTGAGAAACAGACATTACAAAATAAACAAAAAGCCAGAGAAAACTAAACAAAATGGTCCAAACAAAACAGATGGAGCAAAACAAAACAGCAGTGTCAGTCTTGGCGCCACATGCAACTCATCACATGGAGGAGGAAGAGATGCAGTGGTTTTAATGTAATGGCTAATTGGTATATATTGTAACCCAAAAAAATGAACATCAGGACATAGGCGAGGCCGATGCTGCGGTGTCCCAGGAGGGACAATTTTCTCCCTGTTACACAGTTGCGCAAAAAAAAAACCCCAAAAAACCCCAAAAAAACCCTCAAGAGTCACCGTAGTGTTGCATAAAGTGGCCTCTACCGCTGGGGCCATCAGAGCTCCACAGAGCACCATTGATGAAGAAAATGAAACACCTCTCTAGATATACTCAAAATATTAATGTCTCATGTTACTGTGGCAGCCCTACTTGTTTGTTTGTTTTTTCTTCTCCATCTTTTATACTGCTCAATTCCCACCATCTCCTCTTCACTCCAGTTTCTGGTTTTACCTGTACATCCCAGACAGCTGTGAAGGAATAGCTGCCACAGCGCAAGAAATATTTATGTCTTCAATATGACTGTATTTTGCTGCGTTATGCGTGGGCAGAGCTGATCCAAATACACACCTGAGTAGAGGGTGTGTCTTTGCTCCATAGGCCTGGGGTCAATTAGTTAATCAGGCAGGGAACGAAGAAGAGTTCATGCTGCTCTCACGCTTGGGAGCAGCAGCAGCATGGGGACGTTTGTTGTATGCTAACCCTTATTTTTCCTCTGTCTTAAATGACAGAGTTTGTTACTTTAGTTTGTAGCTTGAGTTGGAGATTCCAGTTAGCCCCTGTTTGCTGCTCCCTTTTTAGGTTTCGTCTGTTTTTCATTCCTGGTTTAGGGTGGAAGCGTAGGATTCGACGGCCCACTGCGTGGTTGGCCCTGTGCTTCCCCAGCTTTTCTTCTTTTTGGCCACGGTCTCCATCTCTTTCTTAGTTGATTACTTTATGGGTTAACCTTTTTTTTTTCCCTGTTGATTTAATTTAATTTGCAAATAAACAACATTAATTGCAAACTCTTGTATGGCACCCTCGGGACAGTCCTGAGTTTCCATTAGATTGTTAAATCCCCAGTCAGAAGTAAGAACACAACAGGGCTAGAATGTGCTATGGCAGCTTCCAGTTTGCCAGCGTCCTCAGCTCCCAGGCTCAGTTCATCAGTTAGCAAACTGTGAACTTCTCATGAACTTAAAACTCGGTTATTTTCCAGTTCAATGAATGTGTTTATATCTTTTTAATGAACTGATTCTCCTGATTCAGTACACTGAAAAGAGGTCCTGTGCACACCACTAAACTGCGTGTTAACTCACATCTGCTGTGTGTCCTGGTCTTGATGGTCATGGACTGTAATGAAATCAGCTCGGAGTGCAAACCCAAAGTATTTTTCTTCCCCTGTTAAATCATATTTTGGATGCTCTTTGTCCCAGTTGCTCTCCACCAACACTAAGTTATCAAAAGTTAAATGCACCAGCATCCTTGTAAGCAGAGACCACTGTTTCTCAGCAAAACTTCTTATTTGGGATTTAAACAAGGAGCCGTTTACAACATTCAGAACCTATAACCTAAAAAAAAAACAAAGGCGAAACTAAAATGGCCTCTCAGTTTTAAGAGAAATTGAGATTAGGCCAGTGTGGAACAGCCAGTATTCACAAACCAACATATGGATGCTTTGTTATGCTTGATGATGGGCCATTCTGCAGTTAAAAAAAATGAACTTAAGAATAAGCCAGACCTGGCCATTTACTATCAGCATAATCAGCACAAGCATCTTATTCTATTCTGAGAGCTGTGTGCTGTACAATAAAAATGCTGAGGATCACTTCCTCGCCAAGATTAACAACAACAGAGGCTTTTGGATTTACATAAAATCATTCTATAATGAGTAATATTAGTGCTCCCCTCCCCTACACACACACACACACACACACGCACGCACACATGCACGCACACACACACAAAGTAGTCTAACCAGAAGGTTGCAATTCTTCATCCCACCCTCTCATTATTGCCAAGGCGCTAATGACACCGTGAGGATCAAGGTACTGTGTGGAGATGAAAGAGTAGATGCAAAGGATTTACAATGCTTCCCAGATCACTGATAAAGCACAGCGTAAACAAAGCTTTGCCTCGGGTTTGCACCATTGGGGAGTTGGGATTTAGTCTCCTGATTCATCGCCATCCTCTTTAAACTTGCAGCATTATGGAGGCAGAGAGCAGAAAGCCTGATGAGGCCCACCAGAGCGCCAACCTGCAACATGTGAACCAAACCACTCGGTTTAGATTTGCGGCACTCGAACACGCGCGCTGCTGTGCAGTGTCTGCACTCATTATCCCACTGCCCCTGGAAACTAGTCCGCTAATCAGGAGCTTGGGAATACTTGAGGATCCAATCACGCTAATTGATAATCAAGGCCACTTTCACTTGCACCAAACGTCCCTGTGGCTGTGTAACTGTGAATTCTCGCACAGTACAGTGACATGCAGTGATGTGGAGCTGCAATGTGCAGTAAACTGTTGGAGAATATTTCATCATCTCATTAACAGAAGTCATCGCTGCTGCCATCTCGAGCAGTTCCCCCCTTCAAATGTTTACACCCCATCCTCCCCCAAACTTCCCAAGAAATAGCGTAAGCTGCTTAAAGTTTAAACAGTCTCCCTCTTTAGGGAATAATATTGTCACATCAAACCCGCGTTCAGCTAGTGGAGCCTCAACATTTATGAAGTGAGTCGTGTCCTCACGCAGTGTGGCCAGTGCTGTTTCTGTTAAGGGTTATAAGAAGCTGCATCACCCAGCGTGCGTGTTTATCCCACATGGTGTTTGCAAATGGTGGCCTCATCTATTCTTTGTTATTAATATTTCATATCATAAACAAACAATTAGTACTGTTCATTTATTCAGCATTGTTGGGTGACACCTCTGAGCCTGGTGCTGCTTTTAGAGCTCCCTGATCACATTAATCAAACTGAAGCTGACTCAAAAAAAAACGGGGGGGAAAAAAGACATCTGAGGACCGCTTTGTGATTAGGAGGGAATAAACTCTCTTATAAAAGCCCTGAGAATCAGCACTTTTGGCCTATAGGGATGGCTGGAAAGCAGAAGCTGCCATAACTGGGCAAACGGCAATCTCACAGCCGAGGATCTTGTGGCCAATTATTTGGAGGAAGCCAGCATATCCAAGGACCGCTCGGAAAACCCTTCGCTTGTTATAGCAATTATGTTTCAAAATCACAAGTCATTCATCTCTCTGAATGCAGCTCAACATCACAATACATAAGCTCATCAAGATTTAAACTGTCAGTTTTTTGGCCTGTTTTTCTGCCATTGTGGTGGTGGCTCTGTGTTCTTGGAGCAGAGGGGAATGGAGTTAAGCCATGTTACTGATGATGACTAAGCCGGTGACTAATCTCACCTCAAGTGAAAATAAACTACCTACCTAAATGCCCTTTGAAAGTTCTCAAGTCTACCCTCACTAAGCTGTCTCTTCAATTAAGAAGGGATTCAGTAAAGCAAAGCCAGGTTGTCTGAGCAGCAGCAGCAGCCAAGGATTCAGCTTAACTGGGTCACACTAAATCCACTCATATGGTCCAGGCACATCACGTCTTCTGCTTGTGGACCGAGTAAGGCCACTGAGCTTTACTTCAGAGCACACACTGAGTCACACACACAAACACACACACGCACAGTGACAACCCAGGTTCAAATCACCTGAGGAAGGGCAGAGATTAGCATTCTGCTTCTGCATCCAACTGGTCGTCCTGTCTGCACCACACACCCCAAACCACTGCTGGTATCTTACAAAACAGCTCAAATGAGCAGGTTGTTGCTTAAAATAAACAACAGTAAGCAGCACAGCTCATGATACATAGCGAGTTTTTTTAAACTTAGACCATTAACATCGTCTACCAGTCCAGACCGAGAAGTGTTCAAGGGTTAATGGTTTTTCTACACAAAGACTGTGTGAGAATGACCAAGCACACATTTTGATTCATGTTTGCACAGCAAAAGGCGTAAATAAAGTGGATGATAGATCAGAGGGTGCAGCTATCACGTACAGTCTGTGGTTTCATAGTCTGTGACAATCACAGGGAAGCGTGACGATGAATGATCTGCTTCTGCAGGGAATCAAATTGTTGTCATGGAGCAAAAAGTGACAATATAAACATTAAAGGACATGAGAGGGCCTCTTTGTGTTCCTTGTTCCATGATGTGCACCCAGTTTCAGCGTGCATGCGCTTTATGAATGCACTTCCAGTCCAGTAATTGGCGGCACTGCACACCTTATTCACCTACCCTCAAAAGAACTCGATAAGAAGACGACATATAAGGGGGCAGGAAATGGCAACCAAACGACAAAAGTGCGGTGTTCGCGCCAATATGTTGAACAATATACTTTGTGATTCATTTCAAGCATAAAGCATGGACTCTGAAATGTGGTTATCAAGCCCATCTGATGTGTGAAGTTGCGGCAGCCTGCTGTCATTTTCACGTGATTTAATCAAGGTAAACAGGATGGGCAGTCGTGCGTAATGGGACCGCGCTCTGCTGAGGCTCTCCTCAAAACAGCGGCCGCAGATTCACCACACATGCTGCCTTCAGATGGCTGCAACGATCGTCAGCATGGTATGCAGCACCTGTGGACAACACACACAGCAATAATCACCCAAATTCATTCATGGATAAATGCAGGCTACCTGGACATGTCCATGCACTGACCACATCAAAAACATTTTTTACAACGAAGGTTTCCGCTTGAATTATATTCTAAATATGAATTTCCTGTTAATTTGCTCAACATGATTTTTCTTTCCTGCTGATAAAATCGTCAGAGGTGCAGTAAATTAAAATTCGCACAAGAGACAAATGTTATTCTTACTGCTGTGCATAAACTAAAGGTCTGGAGATATATTACTGCCATTGCACCTTCATTGATTATTTCTGTCAGAGTTAAAATCATGTTCCTCTTCACTTTAGATTTCTCTCTCCTCTTTGAAATATGCAATTATGTAATGGTTAATGTTGTTGCACTATTCCTTCACAGCTTGCTAACCAATTCTGTGCCTAGTTTTTTTTTTTTTTTAAATCAATACTTAAGCGCAACCTGATCAATGATTAAGTCTTTACAAATGAATAAAAACAAGCAGCGTCTGCTCTGAGACTGAGGGATGAAGTTATCTTTGTTTTTTTTTCAGATCTGCCTTTGAAAATTAATCACTACTTCTGTCAGGACTCCCGCTGTGACAACAGCAATCTCTGTGGCAATTGCTGTTTGTTTGTGTGCGTGCGTGCGTGCGTGCGTGCGTGCGTGCGTGCGTGTGTGTGTTGTGGGCAGCACAACTGGTCCTCCTGCTCAACTCATGAACTTGCAAGACTTTAGTTACTTGAGTTCACTTGAGTAAAAAATCAAATATGGCTTTCATGTAACATCCCTTGAAAATAATTTTATCATAAATATGCTAAAATATAAATGGACGTTCATAAACTGAATGTTATATTCCTTATTCAATGTCATTGCTAATTATATTATCATAATAATTATTTTATATGCACATATCCTTATGTATAATTAAGTGATTTTTTCCTTTTTTGTGAACAGATTTTTAGCTATTTTTATATCTTTTTTTATTTCCAAGGAGTTCAAGAGAGACAGATCAAGAAAAAGAAGTGTTTTGCATATTGATGAGGCTCAAAATGGTGTCGTGTCTGGTCACAGTTTTTTTTATTAGTAGTTGGCTTGACCTGACATTTTAGTGATGAACAACATTTGCCAAGAACAGTTAATAGATTATTAGCGTTTAAAATGTTTGAATTTTTTTTTTTTAAATGTTTGAAATTTGAAAGTGTTTTTCTTTATAAGGTTGAATAAATAGACACTGATGGCGCAGCACTGTATTTAACCCTCCGCCTCCAACCCAACCAAAACTGTGTTGTGCCTCGCTGAAAAAAGTTTGAGAAGCACGGGTTCAGCTGGCACAGCCTCTCTCATCCGCCTTATGTATCACCGGTATTTTTGTAAGTGTTTGTAAGTGTTTTTGCTGTTATTTATCTGCGCTGACCATTTTCCGTCTTTTGCTCATGTCCTTATTGCCAGGGACCCCCACCATTACACAGCCTGCCACCACCTCGCCAGCCGGCCACTAAGATCCTCTGCTCAGCTTCCTGCCTGCCCCTGTTCCAACTCACACCAAACGCACCCGCTGAAATCATTAAATCCACTTAACCTTTGCACTCCTGTGCCTGTATCTGCGTCTGGGTCCAGAAAAACCAAAAGCCATATCACCTTCTTCTTGAACCTGATCCTGAGTATGTTGCACTCACTTCACTGAATGGAGTAAATCAATAAATCAGCTTCAGTATTTAATCTCTGCGTATTCCTGCCAAGGTTTCCTGTGTCATCATATGCTCATGTGTCATGTGAACAAAGGTCAGGTGCAGAGTCAGTCGTGTTCCTCCTCTGAGGACCATGAATGTCTGTTCTGCGTCACAGTGAACCAACCAATAGTTGCGTTGCCAAACTGTGGACCCATAAACATTGCAGATCCAGTTACTCGGCAAGAGCCTGGCTAATGAAAATACATCTGACTTGACTTAGATTCTAATAACTGGCAGCCCAAATTAATTGCTTCCTGTCTCCTGACTCCTCAAACATTCCCATGCTGCATTGTGAGTCCACCATTCACAGCTTTCACTCTTAATTTCCTCACACATACATCAGGTGCGATAACAAGACAAACTTCAGAGTAAGTAAGAGTGTGCGTGCGCGCGTGCGTGTGTGTGCGCGTGCGTGTGCGTGTGTGTGTGTGTGTGTGTGTGTGTGTGTGTCGTCAGTCGTCATTCAGCTGTAGGACCTGAAAAGCAATAGGAAGAGGGAAAGTGGAGAGTATCTACTCTTTGAAAGTAAGACATGTCTTTCCTCCCTGCAGGTAAATGCATCTGTGCGATGAGCATGCACATTTTTTAGATGATGATGATGAAAGAGTGGTTCAAGTCTGCCTGAAGATGAAAGAGCTGTCTGTGCCCTTCTCTGGATTCATTACTCTCAATTCTTTTCCACACTCCTCTCCTTCACTGCTTTCCTTCCACTTCTCCATCCTCACCCCCTCGCACCCACATCACTATTCAAACACCCACTCAGCTGTCAGATCCCTCTCTGAGGCTCAATGGAGTCATCTTCACCCAGAGACGTCCACTAATGGGATCACAGTGATGCTCAAAGGACTTTGATGGGGAAATTGAGACAAATCGGCTGAATTTAACAGAGGTGGTTGTATTTTTGCAGCCGCGCACTGACTGATTTCCTTGTAACAAATTTCTCTGCAAATCAAATTCTCAATATTCAGGGATTCAACAGAGAAATATAAGCACAAAAAGCTTTCCAACACCTGAACACTGTAATAAACTGAAGGTCACATCCTTTTGAATGCATGTGTTTGGATTTATTTCACACCCGGATGATGCAGGAACAGGCCTTGTCAAGTCTTTCCGAAACTGCTGTTCTGAAGACGGTCTTGCGTAATGGACAAGGTGAGATGGTCATGAAGTACTATTTTCCCGTTGTGCATTATTTTGTTTTTCTGTTGTATCATTTCATATTCTGACTGGTGCCTCGTCAGATCAGAGATTGGCTTGTCTATGTCAATTTCTCTCTTTCAGTCAGGCTTTTGTGATGAAGGAAGACACGGTATAAATAAAACTGGCATCCAGCAAACATCAAACTAAAGCTTCATGCGGGAGGGTTCGCGGTTCATATACTTGGTTAGTTTGTTTAGTCTATGACAACATTCAATGTGGCACGCAATTAAATTGTTTTCATGTGTTAAAATGAACTGCAGAAAGAATGGTACACCTTTGATGATAATAGAGAGTGAAAGTAAGAAGCAATTACTTCATTCTCTGTCTTCTGTACATGAGGTTGTAATCGTGACAGTCTGACAAACAGCGAAGGACAAATGACAGGGAACAAGTCTCAGAAATGAGACTCCACCTGACGGTCTCACCTAATGTTGTCACACTGTTAGTCACCGTGACCGACTGTCCAGCAGAGTCGATAACCCGGAATCTTCTTCATCTGTCACTGTCCATCCTCCTTATGCACAGTTGAGGAAGACAAGAGAAGATCCATCGCTAAAAACAAACATCTGCTGAGTCTATTTCATGGATCGTAAAGCGTCAAAGACATGCAGGGCAACTATGACTAGTCTGACCAGAGATATTGTCCTCATAAATCCTTGAGGAGATGATGGAATGGTTGGGGAATGATAGCCTAAATTTGGTGGCCTGGGTGGATCACTTACTGAATGAAGGTGACAGATGATGTGAATTTTTACCTGTAAGACCGCAGAGGAGTTTTCTTTCATTAAGTTTTTTTTTTCTTTTCTATTTTGAAGGTGTTATTGCCCTTAAAAAGTCCGTCTGATTGATGATGACATTTCCCTCATGATTCATTTCTAAATGGAAATGTGGTCAGACTTTTTTATGTTTTTGTAACATGCAGAAACAAGATGCTTATATTTCTGCAAAATCAAGGAATGTCTGTCTATCTATCTGTTTATGTCTGAATATGAATACATTTCAAATGAGCTGGTGACCGACCGCTCTGTGGCGGGAGGGGGTTGGACAACATGTTGACCACCGGCAGCAAATTGCATAACGCAGCTGGAGCAGCGGCCCCCATTCCCAGTGACTCTGAGCCCACAGGAAATAGTCACTTGAAAGACTGAAATTGCACCTGAAAGGACTCCAACTTCTAAGACACATTTGATATGAATGTATTTTTAATCAACTGGTGACCTGCTGCTCTCCGGCAGTGAGGGATGGGATGAAAACGGTGTGTCACCACCACACCGGCGCCAACCACCATTTACCAGGAAAACAGGCTGCAGCTGAACCACCGCGCTCACAGTCACCTTAATGTTGTGGCTCTCTGTAAACTCTGCAAATCAGACATGGCTTATTTGGATAAGACTTTTCACGACGGCCATGTCCTGTCAGTTTGGACTCATCCAATCATCTGCGGCCACTGTGCCGTTGCTGCTTCGCCCACCCTGTACCGCTCCAGTTGATTTCACTATTTTTCCCTTCTGCCTCTTTCTTGTCAATATGGTTCTAGAGTGGCTTTTTTTTTTTTTTTGAGACAGATCACGGGTGGTCCTCTCTAACACTTGCGCTAGCCTCACAACTCTGCAGTTTAGCTGGCCTGCTGTGTTTATCTTCTCCTGCGCCAACGTTTGGTTTATGCATAGAGCTAAAGGGGCGGCCATGTAGCTGTGGGCCCATTGAAGTGCTGTGTCAAGTGTGAAGTCGTTGAAGACAGCTCGGGTTTGAACAGGCACCGCGCTGGTGGTAAAAACAGCTGTAGGAACATAAAATGCGCCATGCTTGTCTTAAACAACACTATTTTCTCTCT
>CAAKHG010006820.1:2212-17126 GCA_901007715.1 Dactylopterus volitans
AGTGGGGGGGCAAAAAAAAAAAAAAAAAAAAAAAAATTGCCTGTGGAGTTAAGGGGAGATGGAAGCGCAGCATCTCGTGTTTCCATTGATGCATGACTGATAAATTGATTTGGGAGTATCTATGCTGCTTCCCCTTTTACCTTATTTACAAAGTTCAAAGGTTTGATTGAAAATAAAACGTGCTATTTAAGTCAGACTGTAATGGAAAACGGAGCATCCTATCAAAGCAAGAGCAAGCCGGGCCTGAGGACTGGGTGTGCCCGAGAAGGTAGATGATGTCTTTAATGAACACAATGTTCTGTAACATGTACCCTCTCATTCTGGTTGCACCTGTTTAAGCAGCCATGCATGTAGCAAAAAAGCTATTATCTTAAAAAGAAAATAGGAGACGGGTGTGCATTTCTGTAAATATAGGCTTTCAAAAATCAAATTATGTTTTGTGGATTTAACGCATCTCTAAGTGGTTTGTGTGTCAGTGAATCCTCATTTAGTCCTAATGAAGACACTCAAGGCCTCATTTTCAGTGACATCAGATTACATTTGGAATCAGTAAAATGAAGCACAGATAAAACAGAAAAAAAAAATCAATTAAGGTGGTTGTGAACTCAGGCTGAAATGTTTGTGGTTATGGCTGCAAATTGTTAGTCGAGAGCTGATTTTTTTTTTTTTAGTGTGTGTTGAGGATTATTCCAAAATGCTGGAGCACTAGAAGAAAAAGCTGACTTTGTGGTGTGTTTCGCACGTTTTTTTTTTTATTTGTGTTTTTTTTTTTATATATATTTTGGGAACATTGCCCCTCATGCCAGGGCCAAGCCAGTGCAGCAATGTGTCCCTCCACTCTGCAGCGCCACAACCTCACTCGCAGCAAGGTGCAGCAACACTACAGAATCACTTGCTGAGGTGGAGGCTGGAGGGCAGAGGGCTGCAGCACATAGCGCTTCAGAAGTGTTACATTTTGAGGTCAGCGGAATTTGGACAGTTTTTTTTTATGTTTCGGTATTGATAGAAGATGCATAGACATATATAGTCCAAACTGCACAATGTTTTTTTTTTTTTTTTTTGCTCACTTTGTTTTTTTCTACAAATTCACTCTCATTAGTAACCCACATTGAATGCAGTTGCGGAGCAATTTGCATGTACTGCTTCACACCCTCTGTGTGTGTGTGTGTGTGTGCACGCGTGTGTGTGCGCGCGCGTGCGCGCGTTTAGCAAGCATGAGGGGTGGGGGTATATATGTGATCTGCTTGCTTATGTGCATGAATGAGTCGTCTGCAGCATTGCATGCAGATCCAGTTTCATGAATCATGGCTCCATCTGCTTCATGGTTCTAGTGAGAGCAATTCAAGCATCTCCTGACCTCACAGATGCTCCTCAAACAACTTGCTAAATGCTCCAAATTTATTTGCGCTGAAGTGACCGCGGGCATTGATCACAGTCATCCTGTATGACTGCGCGCGTTATGTGTGTTTTTTTAAAAAGCAATTTGATTGGAGAAACTCGCGTGTAGGTACGTGCAGTTGCTCCTCCCGGTTATTGTAGCCGGACTAATTGCACACCAACCCTCATCGTGTAATGCGGCAATTGCAGGGCTGGCACATCCTAGAAACCCAAATCAGAGCTCCTGTTAACAAAAGCCCAACCTACAGTCACAGCTTCCTAACCTAATTAACATTGAGTCAGCAAGCATGGCAGCAGCGGCAGTCGAGGTTGTGGTCAGGGCTGTGGGATACAAGAATAGCAGTCGCCACGCTGACACGCTGGATGACACACTGGGCCCTGACAAAAGAATCACACATTGCTCCACAGCTCAACATGCCGTCTGATCCAGGTACCTGTGCCTGATGCTCACATTGTGGATGTGTCTGTCTTTACAGTGGGACATGGTTGAAACGTTGCTCCAAAAACCACTATGCACTGGTTTTCTTGAACACGCGCAGAGGGGGGGTGGGGTGGGGGGAGCTATTACAGTACATTGCTGGTAAATGTCATGTGTTATTTATGCCTTTTTCATGCTACTGTGCCGTAATCGAGAAGCATAAAAGCAGGATGCGGAACTCAACTGCAAAAGCTTGCGTGCAGTGCGATTGTAGTATACAAAAGTGATGAAGAGCATCAGGCAGGGGACATACAGTAACTTTTTATATCACATTTGTTGGGTTTTATTTCTTTGTTTTTTTTAATATGGGTCATTAAAATGAATAACCATCAATGCTTTATGAAGCCGCTAATCCATCTGATATAAAGTGACTCATCTCTCAACAAACTGGCGCCACACCTCCAAAGACCTGAAGCATCAGCGCTTTGGCGTCGGGCAACCAAAGAAAAAACAAAAAACTGTCCAATCTCTATTCCGTTTACAGTGGAAACACACATGGAAACATGCGTCAGCTGACAGCTGTGCTTTTCTTAGCCAATTGCATCGCGCTCTCCCATTCAGCAGCGTGAAAACACTGTTTGGCCTTCAGATATCTGCCCCACAACAAGCCTTGCTTCTCATGGGGTGAGCGTGAGTAGGAAGCTGTGCATGCGCTACATATGACAAACCACATTACTGTCTGGCTAGCAGACAAGCTTAGCTAGGCCATCCCAGGGCCTGCAGCCAGAGACGCTCTGCAGCTGACTTACCATGCTTACTCAAATATTCATAACTGGATAATGAAAGTATAAATAGTTTTCATGTGATACACTAGAGGTTGAGGTAAACAAAAAAATGCGGCCTCCATTATCTTGCATCAGTGTGCGTCTGCTCTGAAGGCTGCCAGTTGGGGTAATGGGCAGCGTTGCCCTCTGTGACGCAGTCTGCGTAACAAGCCGCGGCTGTCCTAAAGTTCCGATTGTGATTTGGGGTTCGGTTATTTGTGTTTTTAAAGTGTGTCACCGCATCGCCACAAATGACCACCGTCAGTCTTGTCGGCTACATGTATGCCGGGGAGCTGATGTACACGTGTGTTAATGATTCATGACCTCAAACGTTGCCCTTGTTTCTCCTTGTTTAGGTGAGTTGGACGAGGCTGCCTGTGACACACACACGTCCCGTCGTCTTGGGCCTTCCTCTATACAATGAGCTCTGGCTCTGCCCAGGATGTGGCAGTCGAGCATTTCCTGCGTGACATAGAGAGGCGAAGCAAGCGGCTACACTGCGCTGTGATAGGCTGCGAGGAGGAGCGACCCCGCAGCGACATGAACCTGCTGTATCGTAAGAGCCGTTTGGACTGGAGGCAGAGGGACCAAGAGGGAAGTAAAAAGAGGTGAGAGGATCAGGCCAGACGAGCTCTGCATATATAGGATTACATTAGGGTTCAGTTCAGTGGGGATATAAACCTCTTAGCCGGCGTGAATGAGTTTAATTTCCAAATCTTAATTCCAAGCGCAGTTCATGAAGGCGGCCTGAAAAGTCTTGGACAAACGTGCAATCGCGGCGCCTCCTAATGAAGTTAATATGTTCTGCAGATGAGATGAGCTAACGTAATGTCATTTATAGAGCAAGACGCATTGTAAGAACAAAATTAAACAGAGTTGGTGCATCATACGTCTGAATACGTAATGCGATTTAGTTGACTTTCCCCCGTCTCTTCATAGGTTATAAACTTTTCATTCACAGTTTTGTCACGAAAGGCCGTCTGTGGGTCAATCAAAATGTTTGTTTAAATCCAGTTTTTCGACACACGCGCGCGCACACTCACACACACACACCGTTTTCCAGTCGAACAGTAGTGAACTGAACACTAGACAACCTTGCCTGTAATGAGTGTTAATGGAATATGTAGCTTCTATGTTGCTGGGTGCGGGCTGTGAAGCTCAGCCTGCCAGCAGTCTTTCAGCGGGATTGACGGGCTGTAAAAGTAGGTGCGTGCGTGCGTGCGTGTGCGCGCGCGCGTGTGTGTGTGTGTGTGTGTGTGTGTGTGTGTGTGTGTGTGTGTGTGTGTGTGTGTGTGTGTGTGTGTGTGTGTGTGTGTGTGTGTGTGTGTGTGTGTGTGTGTTCAGGCCTCTAATTTCTCCACCGCTGCAACACAGTTAGCCACTGATGTATTAGGCCGAGCTCCTCTGTTTGGACGTTTTCCAGCAGAAGTGAAAAGCGATGATAATAAATCACAGCGCAGACTATAATAAAACTAATAGTCATAATGATGATAATGATATAATCTTGTGTAAACTATGCAGCATGTTTTATATGATTTCAGGCAGGGATAAGCCAGTCACAGAGGGGCTGATTTATTAAATTGCCTTCACAGAGGCACACTGAAAGACGTGTAAGAACCAATTCACGCGCACGACAATAGTGAGCAAACAAGTGACAGCAACATCATCGCACTCTGAATCAGAGATCCATGGTGACAGCAGTGCCTCGAAAAAAAGCGCCTCCATGCTCGCGAGTGACTGAGCGAAAGCGGTGCGTTTGAGCAGGTGTCGCTGGGACAGAGCCGAGACGTTCTGTCCAAACGTGAGTCACCAATAATCCACCGTAGTCCTGGGTGCTGCGTGCGAGCGTGTCGGCGCCGCGGAGGAGCGCGAGAGCGTCAAAGGCAACAATTCCGTTTGTTTAGAAGTGACGTCCAGCGCCTCCTGACTCAGAATGGTAATTGGAGGCCCTCACGTTGGCAGCAGAGATCAGTGTCGTGACAAGCCAGTGGAGGTGTAGGGCAGCGAGTGGGACAGCGGGACATGATGAGCGATGAAAGCGGCGCCGGGCAGGACCAGAGCAGCAGAGGTGAGAAGCGGGACACGGCCAGCGATGATTATAAACAGGTCAGGGTCAGGGATGAAATCGCTCAGGGACGAAAGGGATGGAAACCAAACCAAATGGACTCCAGGCAGGGAAGACTGTAGAGCCGGTGGGAATGAGGAACACCGGGGGAGGGGAGAGGGGGGGAAAAAGGCAATATGAAGGACGCCGGTAGACAGTTTGAGAACTTGAGGCCTTCAGGAGGGAAATCAGTGTGTTATACAGTGGGACTCTTTCTAATGGCAGGCTATTCCCAGTCGTGGCAACTGGTGCGGAAAAAAAATGCCAGATGGGGGATTTTATTTTTCATTTTATTTATTTCTTTTTTTTTTCTCCAATCTTTGCACAGAATTAGGAGACCAGCATTAATGGGCTGGCTTGGCTGCATTTATGTGGCACTTTTCCTACCTTAACAGTACACATGGTACTTCATTTACTACCACTCACACGTGCTGCCACGAAAGGTGCCAACTGGCTCATCAAGAGCAATTAGGGGTTCAGTAACTTGCTCGAGGACACTTTGACACGGTCTGACCCGCTTCTTCATACGGTTGGTGAAAATTGGCTCATAATTCTGCTACCTAACAAACCACGGATGAAATACCCTCAAAGGCGCGGGTAATTCATTGTAACTTTTTAAAGCTAAATGGATGGCAAACAACAAACACATTTGTTTGTATATTTTCATATTTATTGGTTTATTTGCATAAAAGAACTTTTTTTTTTGTGCGTTCAGGAGTTACACCCCAATTTGCATTGTAACTGGTGTTATTAAGTTCACTGAGCTCTTATCAGGGCAGGACTCTGGGCCATTAATGAATATTTTCTTGCAGAGTCTAAAAAAAGGCAGCCTCTGAACACTCGGTAAGACAATGCCGCTTCTGTGCAGCATTAGGACAACTCCATTCATCATTATGAAACATGTTATGGGACCTGAAGTCAAAACTTCCTTTTTCATGGCAATAGCATAACATTTTTTTTTTTCCATTTCATGACTCTTTGTGGATTGTTCTCTCTCTCCGCGTATCTGCTCACTGAATGTGGAGGGTTAAAGTTGCTGGATAATGATTTGCTTTTTGCAATTTCTTTTATTCATTGCTTTTATTGATGCCTGACGTAATTCAGTTATGTCATGACTCAGAAAATCAAATCTAAGTTACATTATGTTACGTCAAATCTTTGACCCGATGCCCTCTATTCTGTATCCTATGGAATTACTGCGATCATATATTGAGATAAATGGAGTGTTTGTCCCAGCTTCACATCGCTGTTATCTCTGCATGCCAGAAGAGGAGGAAACATTTATTTGAAATCCAGACCTTGATTTGTTCATCACATGGTTCAAAGCACTTTCAGACTTTTAAAGGATGCTGCGTTTTGAGGTCATCCCGTTTAGCCTGGAACTGAATGTACCAAAAGAAAACAGTCCTTGAAAACACAAATGTGTTAAAAATGTATAAGCTAAGCTCAATGTCTTGAATGATGCGAGACCTTTTTTGTCCTTGGTCACTCCAGGGGCACCTACAACTGTGTGTCACAGGCTGACAAATAATGTCGCAATCACACTATTGGAGGAATCAGCAGACAAAGATTCATTTCTTTGACTCGAAACACCAGGCACTTTCACTTTTTATGACATTTTCTCCCAGTGACAGCGGATGAATCACGTCGGTTGAAAAGTATGCTGGAGACAAAAACATAACTTAAGGCAATCAATTAATGTGTCATATACTGTGTCAGCCATGTCACTGAGGTCCAAACAGAATGAGGACACCCTCAATGTCAACGCTCAACCTTAACCCACCCGAAACTTTTGACACGACACAGTTTGCCGTGATTTGCCCCCAGATGGGATGTTCTGAGACACAGTAGTTTAATAGTTCCCACTGCTTCAACACAACCCATTCTTAAACTCTGCCCCTTTAAGGTAAATCGGCTGTTGGGGGCGGAGGGCCCAAAACTGGATTTCCTCAGCACAAGCTTAATCAGCACAGACCTAAAAACCTCTGGGAATAATCATCACATTCTGAGGAGGAGATAAATCTTCCAATGGGTCTTGTTTGAGAGTCCATAGCTGATGATCTCATATGGTTTTGAGTGGTGGGGACATCCACGCTGCTTAAAAAATTCCAGGAGGAATTAAGTTACAGTCATCAGCTGGCAGTCATGCGGCTTTGAAGATGACAGAGCTAGAATATTGGAATGCAGTACAACACAAAGATTGTTTTTGTTCTCGGGTGTCATGTAACGCCTGATTTGGACTTTAGACAGAGCAAAACAGAAGCAGAGCGTTCTTCCATGAAATATTTATGATTAATTTGCCCGCTGATGATCAAGCGCCGTTCATGATTGAAACAGCACATCAGATTTGCTCAGCTATCAGATCACACTGGCAAAAAGCTACTTACTTTAATTGCTACTGAGTAATCAGTGTGTCATTAATTAATTTGGTTCATCTCTGGTACAGATTTTCATTTCATGCACAAGGCCTGGAATCAGTTTTTTTTTTTATATTCATTTAAGTGTTAACAAGATTTTTGACATTATTGTAAAAGGGCTGATATGTTCTCTTACTGACACTCATTGATTATACAGTATTTTATGATATTGCTTTAATGTATGCTAATGTTATGTCTAGGACTATTTTTTGAACACTCAGTGGGGTCCAGGCTTAAAACTAATCCCTAAACACTTACATTTTTTAGCTTTTTTCCCTTCTTTTTAAATTTTTTTTTACCTGCGCCAAGGAGGTTTTAGTTTCACCCTCATCTTTTGGTGTGTTTATTTGTCAGCCGGATTACATCAAATTTGGTAGAGGGACGGACCATGCGGAAGGAAGAGCCCAATACATTTTGGAGCACATCTGTTCAACAGAGTGAAAAATGGCAATTCATTATTTTATTTTATTCTATTATATTTGCCTTTACAAGTACTAGTGCCAGATCCCTCTATCATCTATGAAAAGGGAAGCCAACGCTGAAGTACAACACCTGTATTCTCTCTAACAGCCAGCGTGGGGCTAACATCAGTGGTTGCCAAAAGAAGTCCAGTTATATAGAAATCTATTAGAAATTGTCTGAGAAAATGTAATTGAAAAAGAAACCCGATCCTCTTGATTTATTACATCAGTAAACCTTCTCCTGATGTGTTTATTCACCACCATCATTAGTCCTGCTCAATAGAGCGATACAATATATTATGGTCCCTTTTAATGCAAAATAGACGATATGCTGCTTCCTGACTCATAAGTTCTATTATGGCGGACTGAATCAGGACAAAGGAGCCTCCCCCGTGTTCATCCTTTCGTTCAAACATGCCACACGGCGATGAAACAAACTTGAGCCTTCAAAACGGGAGTCCACAAACCATCGAGTGATGTTACGCTGGCTTCGTCCAGTTGTTTCACAGAATGTTTTGGCCTGATGTCAAGCAGCGAGAACTAGTAGTAACGAGGTGAGAGTCCAGATACCGTTTGAACAACACGCTCTTTGAATTTGTGAGCTTCAGCTGACCTAAGAAAAAGAGGAAAAGAAAAAAAAAAAGCAGAGCCCTTCATGATGCCTGGAGGAACTGCTCAGCCTCTGTTCTGGGCTAAATTTGGCCCCGTAGTATCTATGTCAGTTTTACATCAAGTACATATCCACAGGCATTCAAGGGCACAAACATCCTCATACAGACGCAAACACTGTTGCCGTACAGCACACGTTCGCGCGCACTTCTAGGCGCTCACACGCAGCGATGCGACGAGGAAGAGGATAGGAACCTCTGCGCTCCTCATGATGAGCAGCCTCACTGCCGCTTCTGCTGCGCGCAGTGTTGACTGCAAATTGTAAGCTCCAATTGTTTCTCCCCCCGTGCTCCGCTGCCTTGCAGGGATCGCAACTGATCTGTGTGACCTGTAGTCATATGTCGCCACATATGAATCACGCAGCTCGAGCCATTTAATCACACACGCCACACACTTGCTGCCTCGCTAACGTGTAGGCACACACGCACACACACAGTTTATCCAGATGTGCTCCCTGCGTCTGTGCAGAGAGGTGAGGAATTGCAATCCCGCGTTGCTATGGCACGTTCTGTAATGGTGTTTATCTCCTTTGATGGGATTTTCATTAAAAATGCTTCTATACTCTCGCCTGAAATTTTGTTGTTTCACAAAAGGTAAAAGTGCAGGGCTCTTATTCTGTCTCTGTGGGGCGTGGCAGCATAAGGTATCCATGGAGATGACATCATCAGCACCTATCTCTGGAGACGAGGAGTAAAGGGAGGGTTACTAATGGTCATTTTGTGAGTCATGGGTCAACTTGAAACCAATTCGTAAACCAATTAATCAGCGGCCCTTTAAATTGTCAGCATTTCAGTATACTTTGTTTGCAGTATGATTCAGTTTAATTTAGAAAATCATATTTCACTTATTGTGAGCATCTGCGGTGCATTTGCAGTGGCATTCAGAGTTTGTTCTAAAGCAAATTTTTTTCAGGGGAAATAGTCATAAATGTGAACTGCAGAGTTTTGTGCATTAACACATTTGAATAGCTAGTTATCCCTGATTGATGATCAGCCATCGTCCGGATTTAATAGTGTTAATAAAAGGAACGAAATTCCAACTATTGCTCAGTTCAGGTTTTTCCTTTTTCACTCTTATTTATTGTTTTGGGAGCTGGTGCCATTGATGATTTCTCGATTTCAAAAACAAACCATCAAATACAAAACAATCACGGCTGTTGCCATAGTAACAGATGAGAGCGGACTGCAGATGTGGGTTTGAGGATATAAAGAATAGGTGAATTCCAGCCGCACAGTGTACACTAAGCATACTCTGTTTTGACAAGGGAATTGATTTCCTAATTAAGTGTATTTGAGGGGGAAGCAGATGTGGGGGAATGAGATGGAAAGATGTGTGAATGTAAAAGATGGAGTAGCCTCTAGGGCTTTCCCTTTTGCAGCGAAAAGCCCTGCAGGCATTTCTGTTTCGAAGACGATGTTTGAAGACCAAAGAGAGAGTGAGGCAGGAGGGAGGTCAATAACATAAAGGGGTAGTACATGAGTGTTTTTCCATTTAACTGTGGTTCCTTCATGCTTCAGTATTTTTTCTTCTATCCAAACCCCATTCCCAAACTGCAGCTCAACTCAAAATGACCCATCAGCTACTGTTGGCAAAGTCAGAGACTTGGCGTCTTTCCGCCGGCACTTCCGAATGGGGTTCATGACCATGCCAGCCTCACAGGACCTGTCCCCTCACTCCTGTGCCTCCGCCATGGCGCCACGCTCACAGTCCTGCCATGCGGTCGGTGCTGGGGACACGAGCCTCGAGAACGGAGATTACTCGGACACCCAGTCTCAGCATGGTGGACGATGTCCCCCGGCCAAACCCAAGCGCCACCCCAGCACTCGCCTCAGCTCCTCATCTGCCGACAGCAGAGGCCCCCCGGAGACGCCGCCACCTCCCCCGCCCACCCACTCACAGGCCAAACACTCGGAGAAGAAAAACGGTAAGCGGTGTGCTCCGATGCGCACATTTTACACCGAAAGCCCGCTTTTATCTCAACATGCATTTCTACTGTCCTGCAGCCATGAAGAAGTCAGACTCTGGAGACGTTGGCACAAAAAAGGTTCCGCCTTTAAAGCCCAAGAGAAGTCCCAGCACCCAGCTATCCTTTGACCCTCTTCCTTCACGTGTGCCTCCTTCTGCCACATCCCTGCCTTTCCAGGCATCCGACTCTCAGATTAATACAGGAGACGGGGAGGATGAGCCAGTCTATATAGAGATGGTGGGCCAAGTGTTCACCAGAGACAGCCAGACCGCCACGCCCCACCCTGTCACCCCTGTGGCCACCACTCCTGACTCTGACTCAGACCAGAGTGAGGCCATCTATGAGGAGATGAAATACCCGCTGCAAGAGGACAGGGAGTCCCAGAGACATCTGCCTCCCAAACATGAGAAACTGAAAAGCTCTAAACACTTCCATGTCACCCCTTCCTCCTCCTCCAGCAGTTCCTCCTCTCTGCCACGGCCCTCTTCATCCTCTCCATCTTACTCCAAACCCAAAGCTACCGTATCCATCTCGCATTCATCTCCTCTACCCTCTTCCACGTCCTCCACCCCTGTACCCCAGGTCCTCTCCACCAGTCCCCACACTCCTCGAGCTCCAACTCCCTACCTGCTGCAAGGGAGTAAATCTGAGCCCGAATCTGCCACAAAGATCCCAGCCCCTTTCCCCAATCTTTTACAGCATCGACCTCCTCTGTTGGCATTCCCTCAGCCGGCAGCAGCCTCCAGCGGGGTCGGGGTGCAAAACAAAGTCTCTTCTTCGGCTAAAATGGGAACTCAAACATCCAACGTGACGACCCAAGCCAGCACCTCCTCCTCAACTTCCTCTAATGTTTCTGTATCCATGTCAGGCTCCAAAGAATCATCAGGAGGAAGTGTAACCCCGCAGGACAAACACAGCAGAGATTCCCAGTTAGGCCCTGCTCCTGGACTCAGAGCTCGGAGTCACTCAACACCATTGCCCCCCTCCTCCAAATCCACTTCCCCTTTCTCCCATCACCACCACCATCCTCACCATCGGCCCTCGCACTACCATCACTATCGCAAGCCAGAAAGAGGAGACTCTCCCGCTCCAACTAAGAGCAGCTCCCAGACATCGAACCAGGCCACTGTCCAGACACAGACATCAAGTACAGGCAAGGAAGGCAAGTCTGTTAGCTTCCTGTTAAAGACAGATAAAGGAGAGAGGGATAAGGACAGAGACAAGGAAAGGGATCGAGATAGAGACAGGGATAGGGATAGAGATAGAGATAGAGATAGGGATAGGGACAGGGATAGGGGTAGAGACCGAGACAGAGACAGAGAGAGGGAAAAAGACAAGGACAGAGACAGAGATAAGGATAGGGACCGAGACAGAGACCGAGACCGAGACCGAGACAGGGATAGGGACAGGGATAGGGACAGGGATAGGGATAGGGAGGGAGGGCCTCACTCCTTGCAACTGGATAGCATTCCTGCCACTAGCAGCCAAACATCCCAAGGCAGCACCAGCTCAACCCCTACGCCGTTATCCTCATCCCAGCGGCCTCATTCTCGCCCACATCTCCGCTCTCACACTCCTCACGGCCTGCCAGCATACAAGCCTCCCTCCTCTGACAGCCCCCTGCTGTGGACCTACCCCTCCGGTGGCTTCCGGAGACCACCCGCTTACGAGAGCCTGAGAGGAAGCTCTCAGACGCCGTCCTTGCAGCAGCCCTCAAGCCTTACTGGTGTAGGCGAAGGGGCGTCCAAGAGCAATGGAGGCTCCGCGTCCCTCCAGTCAAAAGTCGGCTTCATGCCCTGGGACAGCAGCGCCAGCTTAGCTGCAGATGAGGGGTCTTACTGGCCCATGCAGAGAAAACTGTCCTTCAGTCATGGGAGCAGAGAGACAGAGAGTAAGTCCACCGTCAAACTAAAGACGAAGTGCAGATGCCGTTTTGAATAGAAACACCTTATTTTGCATGTATTTAAAGAATTAGATATTCTTTAAAAATCTGTTCCTTTCTATATCAGAGGATGAAGGTCGCTCGTGGAATGGCAGCGCTGATGCCTTACTCAGGATGGATAAGGAGGAGTTGGGGATAGGGTTTCGAGGGGGCCACTCAAGCATCCCAGTCCACTTCAGTGGTGCCACCAGCAGGGCTCTTGGTCACAGTGAATCCTTGGCAGGTGTGGACAGCAGCCCGGGATTCAGAGCCCTTCCCAGAGTAGGGCTGCCTCTTCCCTGCCAGACTTTCCCTGCCTGTCGCAATGGAGGTAGGCAAACCAGTGATGTTCTTGTTCTTCAAGTCACGGCTTTGAAACAGAAAAGGAAACGACATCATCCTATTTGAAACGAAACGACATAAGCAGATTTAAATGGGGTTCTTTCACCCATGTTGTTGCTCTTGGACAGCCGACTTGTTTTTGCACATTTGTCACCAATGGTGTCCAAACACCCCCAGAATTTAGGAACAGACTTAAACCAGCAGTGAGTCTCTCTTCTCCTTTGACCGTCACAAAAGCTCTGCCTTCCGGTACATCCTCCTTTACTGAAATGAGCCTTGAAGCCTCTGTGTCTCTTTGCTAGTCTGTGCATCTTCACTCACGGCCTTTCTCCAGAGACGGAGAGACACCGCTTACCTTGAGAATCAGAGCAGTACTTTCCTTGAAGCAGAGCCAGTAAATGAAGTGCTCCATAAACAGGCCTGCATCCCTGTGCACACAAACTCAGGCTCTGGCTCCATTTGCCGGTGTTAAAGGTGTACCTTGTTAAGAATCTGTTTGTTTAAATAACTTTAGAATTGAATTAAATGTAGTCATATGAGTGAAATGCCATCAATATTTAATGTTGGCACTCAGTTCTGTATTTTTTTTTAAACTTTTTTAAGTCATAAGAATATTGAATCAGCTCTGTGTCGTATTTTGATTAAATCTGGATATACAGTAAATGGTTGAAGAGTGGAAATTACAGATCACACCGACCACTAAGATTAAATTGTGTTTTTTGTCAAACATATTTAATGGGGGTCTGTTTACAAGATATTATAAGATAATACAAGATAGGACCCAGGAACACATTTTCGGTGTATGTTAGTATCAGTGACATGACTTTTTGATTGTCCAGTAACTTAAAATAACATGGGCACACAATGTACTGCACAAATGTCTCAGCTCATAAGTGCAGATTAACATTTCACAGTTCTACGTGTTAAAATGAAAAGTTATGTTGCAGTGTTCTCATTAGCAGGCACACAGTGTAATGTTTGTTTCCTTGCAGAAGTGGGGCGGCTGGGCCGCTCCTCCTCTGCTGCTGGAGTGAGACAGGTGGGTGGAGGAGACATCCAGAGACAGAGCAGTCTACCAGCGCGAGAAGCCCTGAATCAGGTGAATATGAAATACCCAGCCTTATAACTACGTTAACTTAATTCATGGAAGATATGGGAGTGAACATTAATACCCCTCTCATTATTACTTCCACTCCTGCTAGAGACAGTGCTCCTGCAGTTCTATTTATAGCTGGTAGATATGCCAACTGAGCAGAATAATGTTCTGGCCGGCCTCAAAAGAAAAAGAGCAGGTATATGACGCAGGCTAGTGTGTAATCAGTAAATGTGAGACAGTCCTGGATGAGAGATCATGCTGTACTATGTTTTTGGACGGATGAGCTGCAGTCCTCTAGCAGCACATTTTGCCCAGATTCTGGCTGCATAGCAAGTGCTGACGCAGTTTGAGTGTGCTGCAGAGACTGTCTGCATGCGTCTGGTTGACCCTCCCTCAACCTGTGATACATGAAGCATTGCTGCGTTCTGGTGGAAGTCGACGGGAACTGCAGTTTTAATTCAACATGTGCCAGGATTGGTTGCCGCTGATTACAGCACTGCAGTGATCGTTCGGGCGGTTGAGAAAATGAAATACACAAATGCCCTCAGATGCTGCATAAATTCACCCACTGTTTTTAATGTGCTCAGCTGCATAGCGTGACCCAGCCTCAGGCACCCTGCAGTCCCAGCAGTCCCAGTGTGTCTCGGCAGCAGCAGCAGCTTCAGCTCCACCAGCAGCAGTTGCAGTTGAAGCAGCAGCTCCAGCAGCTTCAGCAACAGCACCACCTGCAGCTGCAGTTCCAACAACTTGCCCAGCTGGCACAGGGACAGCCTCCTGTCAGCGGGGGCACCACCCCTTCCACGACGCAGACCCAGAGAGACGGAAAGCTACTGGAAGTCATAGAACGTAAGCGCTGCCTCTGCAAGGAGATCAAGGCCCACAGGCGCCCTGACAAAAGCCTGTGCAAGCAGGATAGCATGCCCATCCTCCCTAGCTGGAGACGGACACCTGAGCCCCGTAAGACTGGCACGCCACCCTGCCAGAGGCCGCAGGCCGTCGTGTGGGACACGGCCATCTGATGCGGAGAGACTAGCTGGAGAGCTCAGCACTGGAGACACTGAACAGATCCGTGGAAGGTGGCTGAACAATAAGAGATTAGAGTGGACATGAGTTCAGCGACGGTTGTAGTGACACAATGGCCACAGAGCAACGAGGGATCGCGGACAAAGATGCTCGCTCTCTTTGTGACCAACCGGTCTGGGAGCAGCAGTGAAGGTGACACTGAAAAACATACATGTTTGTTAAAAAAAAAAAAAAAAAAAAAAAAAAAAAAAAAATTTTTTTTTTTTTTATTTTTT
>CAAKHG010006825.1:2562-18686 GCA_901007715.1 Dactylopterus volitans
TGGTCGTGTCAGACCCTTAAAACAAACGTGACTCAGTCTTCTGTTTGGCAGCTTTTTTCTTCCTGGTGCTGATTTTTTTGTAAGTGTCTTTCTGGAAGTAGTTGGAGCTCACATGGCAACTGCACATGTCCATAACCATGCACCACACAATTCACGGCAAGGCTGCATGCTGACTAATTACATAATGCGTCGCTCAGAATTGTCATATATTACTTTTGCACAAAACAGTGAACAAATGCAGGACCATTACAAAGTGTATGAAACCATGAAAACAAATGAAACCAAAATACGTGTTATCATAAGTGCTTCATCTGTTTTGTATCTGTAAAATCCACATTCTAGTCCAAAGCAATTAACATGTTAGACACTAACCGCACTGAAAGTCAGCTGTCAATTGAATTATTGTAATTTTTTTTTTTTAACTAAAAACCCGACCTCATCACAGCTTCTGATCTCTGTAAAGGGTCAAAGTGTCAAGTTTTAATTACCACCATTAAAAATTACAGAGGAGATCATTTGGCACTGTAAAGGCTTTGCTTAATTGAGGGAATTTTTAAAGTAAAGAAATCCATAACTACAGTCCTTTCTGGGGATGACAGCCTTTATCTGAGATGCCAGTTCAAGGTCTTTGTTGCGGCGGTTTGGTCACAGTGGTGTGTATATAGATTTGCTGGGATCATCTTTAAGGGGTTCATTGACTGAATGGCAGGTGGTTCCTGAACTGCAAGGGAGCCTTTGTGGATGTCTTTTTTTTTTTCTTTTTTCTTTTTGCCTTCGTGAATGTCTGGACGTGGCCACTTATGACTTAGCAACAATGGGGAAATCCAATGTGAAGATATTGGAAGAAAAAATATAATGTGCTTTTCTCTGTACTTATCTTTGGACCTGACATGCCTAATGTGTAGTTTGAAGCCCTGTGGCATTTAGTTCACTGGCTGATCAGAAGGAATCATTAAAACAGACACTCCTAATTATTGTTTAAAATAGATTTGTATGCTGCACTGTACATCAGGGCCACTGTTGAAAGATGCATTATGGGATTCATGTGGCTATATGATGTTGTTTGTTCTGGTGTGGCCCTTTCTGACAGCTTCGGGCAGCAGGATATTCTAATGTCAGTATAATGTGACATGCTGCCGCACTGTGCTCTAGGTTTTGTCTGTTTTTTTCAAAACTTGCTTTTAACTTGCTTTTATAAATTGCTATTTTCCGGCATGTAAAGAGATAACTAATGTCATGTATTATGGATGTTAATATGGGCTAGTTCAGAAAATCCACTCCTAGATTCATCCATGATTGCCACCTGTTTCATTACATGTTCAAATAAATCAATTTCATCTCTGTAACACTGACAGTAAGTCATTCTTTGGTGGGCTGAGTCAAATTATCTAGGTCTTTGCTGCTGGATTTTAGTCCTGCTGAGGACATAGAGGGCCGCGGATGTGGACCATACACAAATTTAACAAGTGCAAGCCGGAGCCTCGTGTATTAAGACCTGCTGCTTTCAAATGCAAATCAAGTCATTCACAATTAAACATTTAAAGCCCTAAAAACCGGAGCCTTGCACTCAAAATGAAAGACAGTACAGGAGAACAGCCGCGCTGTGACTTCATGACTGTGGCTTGGAGGCCACATGAAAAAGAATTACCATATTTTGTTTTGCGCATCTAATATTTCTGTTAATTTCCTGTTGTATCAGACCATCTGTTGTTTTATCCATATTTTATTATTGAATTGCAAACACTTTTATTTTACATTCCTATACTTTTTACATGCATTGGCCTCAGCTGTACCTCTAATCAAATAATTGATTACTGTTGGTTTTTAGGGTACAGAGACTCACCCTCTGAAAGCGTACCATAAAAATCTGGGATTCTTACATCAGCAGCACAGCAAACATTCGCAGTCTATTTTTCTGAGGATTCTTTGACTTTCTCATGACGCTGACGAGGGTGCCCCCATTGACATTGTATGAATGAACATCAGTCTCCACTCGCTGACCGCACCCCTTCCAATCGACTGCTGTTGCCCCATGGCTCATTCTACTTCATGGTAATTAGAATTAATAATTGAAAATAGGAAATCAATGTGTGCAAATTAGGTGTGGTAACTGTTGGTTTTATCGGGTTGACATTGTTTTTGGAGAGACCACATAGTTGGCTGTGACCCATCTCCTGTTTTGTGCATGTCTGTGAGGCGGGACTATTATGACTTTATCTGTTCTCCAGTCACTGTGTGTTGGAGAGCAGTGGAAATAAATGGTCGCTGCTGCTCTGATTGCCTTTTTGTTGTTGTTTTGTGGAACGTAAGCGAGGGGGGGGCCTTTGTTCTGCAGGACAGGGTGAAGGGTAAATTATTAATTGAAAGGTGCAGCAGGCTGTGTAACAATTTGCTGATCCAGAGGCTTTCATGAGCTGTGTCAGGTCCTGTTGAACAAGCCACCGCTCTACTGCGCCGAGGCAAAACGCATCTTTCACAGTCTGCTTGTATTACTGCACAACTCAGCCAGCTTTATTAGAGAAAGAGCATCCATTCTTTTAAGTAGCATCAAGTAGAATCAGTCTTAATGGCCTGTTTTGAATAAAGTGTGAGATAACCTGGCCTTGTCTGTCCTGGTCAACCCCTGACCCGGTTAACCCTGTTATGGCTGCACTGCAGAGGAGCCCCCGCTGGCACCGATGGGGCCTGTATTGATCCAGGTTCACATCCTGAATAAAACTTGAACAAATGATCCGATCCTCTTTCGGATAAAAGGCCAGGCCGGACGATTTAATCAGCAATGTGTAGTCTTTAAAAGAATTAAGTCATTCACTCATTAGTTTTGTGTTTCCAATCAGGCAACAGTCGGATCTTGTTTCTTCTTATCCAGCTGCACTGTGGTATCAGGAGGGAGCACATGGTGCTTTATAGTGAACTATCTGAGCAGCAAAATGTGTTTGGAGTCTCTGCGTTATGTTGTGGGCTTGGCCCTGTGCTACATTTTCCCTCAGGGGAATGTGAACACACAAGGCCTCAGCTAAGATGAATTAGGGCAGGACAAACAACACGCCCAACAGCAGAAGCTGCGGCACACTGTTATTCCAATTCAGCAGAACTACCCCCACAACCATTGGCAGTCACTTTCCCGTATATTCAGAAATTAATTTGTCAAGCTTGCAGGGATATATCTGTTTACTTGTCGTGTTTGGGCTTTCTTTATAAATAACTACGTGATAAACGTCAGCGGAGAATGGTGCGGAGCGCGGCGCGCGTCTTGTAGCGTATTGGCAGCTTTTTACGGCCACAGGTTTAACCAAACCGAGAGACATTTATCACTCAGCGCAAATTTACTGCTTTACACAACAATCATCACTTTCGCCTCCAGACCTTGCACCAGTCCTGTCTACTTTTCACTCTATTAGTCTGCCACATTGTGTTGGGCAGCCATGATGAATAGCTGAATGTTGAGTCTGGCTTTTATTGAATAACTCCGAGCTCGTATTGACAAAAGAGCAGCATTTAACACACTTCTTGTGTCAGCTAAATTGCTGGCAGGATTGTTTCATTGTTATTATAAAATGATCATTTTTAACATTTTGAATATCTAAAGGAGGGCTGTGTCTTCGAGCCATGGTGTTCTCTCGCCTGTTGCAGCTCTGCTCGTAGTGCGCGAAGATCTGTAAAATCCTGAGACAGAGAGAGAGCAAAGGTGGTTGGGCAAAGCATGAAGCAGCCGTCTCCTCGTGTGGCAGCGTGCTTGGCTTTGCTAAAGAGGGTAAAAGGCCTGATCATTTTTGCCCACTAATGCCTCGTATGACTCAAGTTATTCCTAAAGTGTGTGTTAATAAAAGTTGCGTGGCACTTACTCAGGCAGTGTGGAGTGAGGTTGGGCTGTGTGCCAACAATTCCAGTAGCAATAATGTGTCTTTCCAGTTAAAGCTGGCAAAGAAGCAAGCGACTGTCTGCAAGATCTACGGCAGTGGCCAAAATTTAACAGTTGAGGCAGGATTCTAATAAGTTTGTATTTGCCTGCCATCCAGCAGAATAAATGAAGTATAAAATGCTTTTTGAATGTGGAGAGATGCTCAGTGTTTGAAGAGCTTGACTCAGCCCCTCATTTTGAATTTAGCTTTGAGAAGCTTATGGCAGCTTCCTGTGGCACAGACTTAGAAAACAGTGTCAAACATTTTGCTGAAGAAGCCAAGTTCAGGAGAAGTTCTGAATGAAGTCAGCTGCTGAAAGCCGTTTGGTCTTAATCCTGTTGCAGCAGCCAGCCCCTGATCATGCAGACTCTTGAGCACACTTCAAAGCTCAGCACCACCACGATGGCTCTCTCAGCCCATTCTTTGGACATCACCTTCAGAAGTTTGCTATCTGCTCGTACTCTTCAATGTGATCTGTTTTGTTCCAGCCGAGGGGATTATACCAAGCACCTTGGGATTGGACCTTTCCCTGTGTGTGAGGTCATCCACATTCTAACGGTTATGCATCATGAGCTCTGAGAGTCCAAGCTAGCTAGTGTAGCTGTCCTCTGGTTAGGCTCGCTGACCCAGACCAGACCAGTTAATGGGTTTTTACTGCAACTTCGCTAGCTTTAGACCGGAGTGGGGTTTGTTGCCTGCACACCTCAACCCACAGGGGGACTTCATCAGATCACACTATTTAACTGCACTCCAGAAGCTGAAGGTCCTCGCGCCACATTCTACTTTTTTTTTCCTGCTGTTTCTCTGGTTTTGCCTGCAGCTCCTCATGAACTCTGACTTCTAAATCACAGTTAAATGCTGTCAGAGCTGGGAAGCAAAAGACCACTGGGTAAAGTTTGAGAACCTATGTGTAGGAGGGAGACAGCGAGATAATGGGCTTTGCTCTCAATGTGCTGAGGCCTGTAACTGCAAGCTAAAGACGGTTTAAAACTTCAAATGGTTACGTTTTTTTTTTTTTTTTTTTTTGAGCTCATAAGCACCAGAAGAGTCTGCAAATGAAGCACTCAATAGATTTGAGTTTATTTTTCTGCTGCTCATGCTGTTTCTTTTACTGACATAATTTGTTGAGTTGTACATGTGCAAATATAAAATGCACTAATGTGCCCAAGGTTTGGAGCTGAACCTAGAGGTGATGATGCCTGGAGTTATATAAGCAGTGCCAGTTTTGTGCTATGCTGAGGGAGCACCATTGAGCCAAGGGACCTCTGATGAGTGCTCGTAGGCTCCTAAACCAAGTTTCAGCTAAACTGCTCATCCATTACCCCGGCCACCCGCACACACCTCAGATTTAATGTGCCTGGGTCGTTTGCGTGGCAGCAGCTGAACCTTCAGGGAACTTGCTCATGCCAGACTGGAGGCCGGGAGCAGATTAGATCAAATCAAATCACTGTGAGCCCTGTAATGTGGCCTCTAGTCTGTCCAACCGCACAGGCAGTAACCACACAAGCAGAGTGTTTCAGGACCCCCTTCAGGGCAGACCTGTCTGTATCAGCAACGGGCTGATCATCTTCTTGCTGTGTACCTAAGAAAAACAGGCTTCAGTGACAACCATGAAAAAGCGTTCATTAAGCTCCCACACCGGCTGGTAGCTCTGATGGAGCGAGTATACACGCAGGGTGCATAACATCTTTAGATTTACGACTGAATGTGCAATGTTGTGACAATCAATAGTGTAATATTCACCATCCTCGCTGCTGTGTGGACCTCGGACTCAAGCTGGGCTTTCATGTGAGGCAACACAGCAGGTGCTGATAGAGAGACATAAGGCCATACCAATCACTTAAACACCACTAGATCCTCAGTGGAACAATTACCTTGGTGAGAGTGAACACAATCTACAACCTCAGCTCAGTGCTGATTGTTTTCCACATAAAAACTGTCTGTTTATTTAACCTTGACAGATTAGCTCTTTGCTTGCATTTTGTGCGAGTTATTGACTGCTTCTAAACAGACCCATCCCTCGTGGAATGTGGGAATTGCTTGTTTTACATCATTCCCTTTGGTACTACTTTGTAATGCCACTGGGGTTATTTACATGAACCTTTGTGTAGCACCCTGGCTGTATAATGTCACCAATTTTCAACAATATTGCAATACAGCCAGGAGTGCTAATTGTGCTGTTCATTGTGCTTGGTTGGTGTCAGCTCTATGTTCTTTGCACAATCGTCACAAGACGTGAACTCAGGTTTCAATCCACGCGTTGCTCTATCTGACTGAACGTTTCTGCTTTATCTTCACAAGTTCAAGAGAATCGGTGACTTTATATTAAATTTAACAAAGTTTGAAAAGTGAGCATTTGTCAACAGAATAACAGCATTTTTCCTCTGCTGGCCGTCCGTGACAGCAGAAGGATGAGGTTGCACCTGCAAAAGCGGCTTAAAAAACAACAAAGTACAATAATGTTATAGATGGAAAAATCTTTACGTTCTTGATAGTTGTATCCTCTTTTGCTTGAGGTGTGTGACCAGTGTGCACCTTTACTTTCCTTTTTGTGTGGATGCATTTCAAGGCGCTATTGGGATCACATACACCGTATATTTCTTCACTAATCATAATCAATAGAACTGTTTTGCACCTGTTTGATTATTTTGTTCTCGCAAAATAAATGATCACTCTCGCTTTGAGCTTTTTAGCCTTGTAATACTTGTTTTTTTCGCCTGGATTTTTGGTTGTGTAAGAAATGCAGTTGTCGTCATGTCTGAGAAAGAATAGCTTTCGATGGTCGAAATGAAAATAAGACTCAAGAGAACTTAGGTTTAAGTTGAAGTGAGCAAGTCAACACAGCACCCTACAGTATCTAAATTAGCGTAAAAACAGTTTGTTGTAGATGAAAAGCATTGCGCCTCATCTGCAGCAGCTATGTGAATTTCTCACTTATGTAAGCCACCAGCACATACCACCAACAATTTGGCAGCTGTGTAACAACCATTTTATTTTTGGTTTTTCTTACCTCTACTATCACAAATTGATAATTCGAGATTTGTTAACGAGTCCACAGCCAGGTGGATGGATATGCTATTAGTTGGGTTGTGGATTGTAATTCCCGTTTTGAACTCTGTCAAGTGTTTGATTGTATTTTGGTTGTTTCCTGTTTTACTTTGTAGTTCTGCCCGAATGCCTCTTGTCTTGTTTTACTTCCTGTCTGATTGTTTTCACCTGAGTCTTATTTGTTGATTCGTCCTTGTCTGCTCTGCCCTATGTCCTGTTGCTCCAAACAATGGGCTCCTTGCTTGCCCTCTTGTCTACCCACGTGTTCTTCGTTGCGTGATAAGTTTTGTTAGCCTTCGAGTCCTGTCTACTGTGTTTGTCTTGGTTACATCTGTAATATGTAATGTTCATGATGCTTTCTTTTGGTGTTCCTGTGAGTATTTGAAGTCCGTAATTTCAAGTGAGATTTTCTCCTCAGCTCAGCTTTGGTTTACTTCTTTTCTTCAGTTCAGTGTGGTTTCCGTTTCACCCTGCCTGTCCACTTCCACACTGGTTTGGGGTTTTTATTTTGTTAACTAGACTTCACTTAAAGCTGTTCTGAGTGATGGCGGCTGATTCTTGCATTTGCATCCACCGTGCCTCCGAACCCCCCTCTGTTTTGTGTCAGAAAACATAAACCAAAATTGAGCTCAGGAGAAAAAACTAACTTGAAATACTTTTGAGTCCACTCAAGAATCCAAATCAGGAATAACAGTTCATAACATGACCATGACAATAAGTTGCCTTTGGTGTTAGCTAATGGTCACTAGATAGTAATTCCTAAAACTATTTTCTTTTCCTTGTAATCCAAACAACTGTTGGGCAGGAGCTTCTCACTCAAAGATTAAAAAACAAAAACAAAACACATGATCCTCTTCATTGCCTGCATGCAAAACATAAGGCTGCCACTATCTGCTTCCATCTTGTGTGGTCCTGTCCTGTGGCATGTTGTATTTCACCTCAAGTTAGGTTCACAGTATTCAGGTCCGAGATCACAGTTCTCTGCTACACTGTGTTTGGCTACACTTGGTTCCTCTTTTTTTAGGTGGAGTCCATTTCGAGGCTACTTTGGGAATGTGCTCCTGGTCCCTTCTGGACTGTGTCTGAGCTTGTGTCAGTGTTTAAAGTCAAGCATCACATGGCGAATGTTTGCATAGTTGTGTGGGTCCTCGCTGGAGATTTTCTCTGGCTAAAAGATGTGAAAAGAAGACATTTAAAGAAGATTTGTGTGGAAAACATCTCATAGTTAAATAAATGGCTATCAAGTCTCTTACTATTGCCGGATGAGATGCATACCACAATTATTGAGCCTGAATAAATTTGCAATTTTAATAGGCCCATAGATATTTGCTGTATTATGAACTGGGCGTCTGTGTTGACATTCCGGGAATAAAATGCTTTAATAAGTTGAGTTTTTTCATGAGTTAGTGACATGAAAATGCATTGCCAGTGAGCTTAGCACTGCTTAGCAGCCTGTGGATCTTTACTTTGCTGCTTGTATTTGACCAAGAGTGAAGACGGTGAATAAGGATTAGAATGTGGCATTCGATATTTTTGTTACTGTGAGCAAATCTCACAAAAGATATCTAAAGCAACAATGTATGAATACTGAAGTAATTTTGAACTTCCTTTGTCCCATGTGTTCCTACTAGGACGTAAAATCTTTAAAATGAATCATGAATAGTTTCATTTTTGAAATGGCTTAAAACGTCACTGTCCTTTGCTTTGGCTTATTTTCATGTGGTTAAAGTTTCAAAGTAAAGGGTGATTGCACAGTGTAATGGCTTAGTTTACTGCTTGTTGATGAACCCGACACTAATTCTAACAATAGCCAGGGCTAGCATTTATTAATCAGGCAGCAGTCATGGAATTCAGCACCAGCCAGACATATTTACTATCTTATCTAGTGTACTTCAATACTATCCTAGATCAGGTAGGGTTTTAGTTCTGTCTTTTTAAACAGGATAAAACTGCATTTTTATTATAATGAATATTAACAGAAGCAGAGCAGCAGACATAAGAACATGATACCTGCAGCAAAGATGGGGGTCACTGGTTATATCCTTTAAGCTAAAACACATTCTGGAATCAAAACTGTGATCATTTTTGAGCTGATGGAACATAAATGTTGAACTTATAGGCTGCAGATGAAAGTCAAGAATATCAAGCTTTATGAGGCACCGTAAGAAAGCAGTTTTCTTCCTTTAAAATCATTGATAAAACATTAATAAGTAATTACTTGTAAGAAGTAACTCCCTTGAACATTTACCATTAATTATTTACAATTACATGCATTAAAAAAGTTTGTTTTTGTTACTGTCTTGCCTTTTTTATTTTCCCCATGATTTCAGATAGATTCATGGTGGCGCATAAGCTTTGTGTGGGTTTTTTTTGTCGCTCCTCTCTGTCTGATGACACGTTCTCTCTGTGCCTGCAGGTTGTGAGAGTGACTACTGGGGACCTCATTGCAGTAATCGCTGCCAATGCCAAAATGGGGCTAAATGCAACCCCATCACAGGTGCCTGCGTCTGCACTGATGGGTACCAGGGATGGCGTTGCGAGGAGTCCTGCGAGTATGGATACTATGGCAAAGCATGCCAACTACCCTGCCAGTGTCTCAATGGAGCCACCTGCAACCACGAAACAGGAGAGTGCATCTGTGCCCCGGGCTACACGGGGGCTTTGTGAGTACCAGCAACATATTAATACCTTTGCTACTTTCTTTGTGGCGTCTGAAAGCGTGCCTGTGTGCTGTTGGCTGTTTGCTCTTTTGTTGATGCAAAGAGCTGCAGGCAAACACGGGCTACATGCGTCTGAGACATGTGACACTCGACTTATTTGGTGACAGCTGTGGCGAGCGGTGCCCCTTCGGAAGCCACGGGTCTCAGTGTGAGCAGCGCTGCCCCTGTCAGAATGGAGGGACGTGCCACCACATCACTGGAGATTGTTCCTGCCCTGCCGGGTGGACGGTAGGTTGTTTGAGGGGGGTGATGTAGCCATGATGGAAGAGCTTCAGAAAAAGAAAATGGCTGAATAATATCTTATTTAGTCTTTGCAGGTCAGACTGGCATCTTGAGAGCACAGGCTTATAGCATCAATGCGCTCTGTTCTTTAATATAATGAAATGAGATTCTCTACTCCCTGAATAGATATATGTATATAGTGTAAAAAAACAACAACAACAACAACAACAATCTAGTCAATAGAAAATGTCAATTTAGGAACATCCTGTAGTTTGGTAGTTTATGGCTCACTAATCAAAACATTTCCTGATTAATTCTGTATGGGGTTCTTTGTTGCATATCATATACTATTAGACTATAAAATAAAGACAGCAAAACTATTAAAAAAAAGTTACTTGAATATGATGATATGCTTTTAACTATTAGTAATCTTTGAATGTAGTCATCTTATTCTTTGAAGTCTTGAGATTCCGTGGGATAGCTGAAAATGTGATCACAGTATAAGTAATTTAATATTCCCGTATCGGAACGTGTTATATAATATAATAGATTTTCTGGAAACTCCATTGAGAAATTAATGCAATATGAAATGAGCAGATGGAAATGTATCTTTTCAGCAAATCTAGTAAATGAAATACCTTTGTATTGCATCACACTGATTAAAATATATTTGATTTCGCTGTACAGACTTCCTGCTCATTGATTTTCAACACATGAAACAAGCAGTGATGAATGTGAAGATACCTTGGTATAAACAACATGGCTCGACTTCCTTCTATATTTTATGTACATACACTGTAGTTGCGTAAAATTGTACATTAAAATGTGTGTGCTGGCTTCTGTGTTATTCCAGGCGTAGGATGGAGATTCGTAATCATGGTTTTGACCTTTAATGTGAAAGTAAACTCGTGGTAGCAATCTCAGTCTTTTTGAACACTTTCGTGCGTTCTATGATGAATAATCAACACTAGTTCTTGAATGTCCAAATATGAGTGAAACCAAAAATATACTCTTAGTGAGGCCCGGTTGTGACTGATGTGTCATGTGGCTGCGTGCGGACTGTTTTTCCCAGGGTTCAGTGTGCGCCCAGCCGTGCCCTCTTGGCAAGTACGGCATCAACTGCAGCAAGGACTGCTCCTGTCGTAATGGCGGACTGTGTGACCACATAACGGGTCAGTGCCAGTGTGCGGCTGGCTTCAGCGGTCGCAGGTACGTACTGCAGCTGATGCCTCTGCCAGACAGACTGCTCAGTTGTCATTGCAAAATAAAAATTGAAAAAAACAAAAAAAACAACAACTCTGAATTCTGAAGTTACTGCACTTGGTAAACTTTTCCACTCCTGCTTTGAAAATAGGTCAGACAATGGGATGATTTATTGATATCAGTATTTATTACAAAAAGATGGTTTGATGCCGACAGTTGCGCATTAAACACTCAAACACTGACCCATTCTCTTTGTTGACTTCGAAATGAGGCCCCAACCTGTTCTTTTAAAACAGACAGAAAATGCGGACATAATCTCATGCTCAACAGAGAATAAGCATTTGTAAATGCCCATTAGTTCATTTTAAGGTGGACTGGAAGCTTTAAACGGGGTGTTTATGTTTAATTAATCTCGTACTTTAGACTGACCAGCAAGGTTTCATGTCCTCAGCCTTCATCCTCCTCCACTCCCAGCTTGTCCATTGATCTCACCATGGGCTACAAGCTGTTTGGATCCTGTTCATTAATTATAAGTAATGGGCTTATATTAAGGTCTCATTGAAAACCACAGATCTTTTTAGTTTCCCGTGCCTGCCAGAGCAGCCCAGAGCAGCAAGGGTTTATTAGTTCAGCTGAAGCAATTGTCTCCTGGATGGAAACACCTCCTTGCCAAGGCCTTTCCTTTACTTTATTATTTTGCAAAATTGCTTTCATTCATTTTGTTAGTGGCAGGTGAATTAACCTGCCAGGAATAATCTGAAATTGTCTTAGCCCCCCATCCACTACCGTCTTGTATAATAATACCATTGTCCCAAGATGAAACTAAAGTTTGGGTAATTTAAACATGAAACATAACTTGCTCATTTGATCATGCAATTGAACTATTTGTAATAGCTTTGTTAGACCCTTGAAATTTACTCTATGAGAATAATATAGTTCACTCAGTAAATTTAAGTGAAGAAAAAAAGTCAGCTTTCCGATCTTCTTAAGGGCCTCACATGGAGAAACTACTCAGCAAGTCAAAATTTTGTGGTTGGTGACAATTACAAAGTCCAACCCTTGCAGAAATTTGGTTTTGACTGCTTTCAGCAGGGGTTTGCTTTCAAGGATTCTATTCAATGTATTCAGTGAGATTTGGCCATGCCAGCCCTGGAAGACTGAAAATGCTTTCAAAATTTAATATCCATTTTATAGAGTAATTGCTAAAACACCCACGATTAATAATTCCAAATGTATTTCTATATATTTGAGTCGTACCCGGTAATTTATTCTCAAAGATAAATAACCACTTTTGTCAAATTGCTTTGCAAACCTTGAATTATGGGAAATCATTGTTAGCATGCAAGTAAGTTCAAAATCTTTTAAAGCATGTATGTTGAAGAATAGCACTGTTTTCAACACTGAGAATTTCAAAATGATATTCATTTATTTTTTTCAATTTCAGCTTACATGTAAATGTAGCGGTATCATAAGTATTTAATCCAATTTCAAAATTGTTATGAAATAACTGTAGTATTAAATTCTTAATTCTAAAAATTCAACAGTCTCACTATTGCTGAATTATTGTATTATGCATACATTATTACATGTAATAATTTATTAACATATCAATCTATCACCTAGTCACAGAAAGAGCAACTTCTCAGTTTCATGTTACCTTTTTTGATGCAGATTTCCTCAGTGTATTTGATTGTTTAACAGCATCAAGTTCACAGACAGAGGCGTTGCTCTGTAACTCTCCTCCAGGTGTCAGGATGACTGTCCTGTGGGCACCTTCGGTCCGCAGTGTAACCAGAGATGCGAGTGTCAGAATGGAGCCAAGTGTCATCATATCAATGGTGCCTGTCTGTGTGAAACCGGGTTTAAAGGGCCTAATTGTCAAGAGAGATTCTGTCCCCCGGACCTCTATGGCCTCATCTGTGACAAGTACTGCCCCTGTAATACCACCAACACGGTGAGGTAAGTGAGTCATCAGCCTCACTCCGGCCGAGCCCTGAAGCAGAGTGGCCTGCAGCTCCATATGAATAAAGACTTTCCTAACTCAATTTTGCCACCTCTTTAGCTCTAAGCCACTGCTCATTCTGAAGTCTGAACACCTCTCCGCCATGTCATCCAGTTAGCTTTTAATCGTGGCCTTTGCTTCATTCATAATTCCTCAGCACCATTCATAGTTAATGCAGTGTTAATGCTCTGATTCCGTCTGGAGTCGAGCTTTGACTATAGAAATCATTACTGAGTGAAGGAGAAAAGGGACACCTCATCTGTCTCAAACAAGCACGTAGACACATGGATGGATGAAGTGCTCTGGGTACCGGCTTCACACTTTGACCCTGCTCAGAAATGAAGGGTTGATACTTTCACGGCTCAAACTTCACTTCGCTGCTTTTCGCTTGTGTTGTTGTCACATCTTTCTTTGTCGTTATTTTGTAGCTGCCACCCCCTTTCTGGGGAATGCGCCTGCTCAGCGGGATGGACAGGCCTTTACTGCAATGAGACCTGCCAGCCTGGATACTATGGAGAGGAATGTAAGCTGCCGTGCAGCTGTACCAACGGAGCCGACTGCCATCCCATCACTGGTGCCTGTATGTGTGCCCCTGGGTTTATGGTGAGTCCAGTATCACCTCATTGTACTTCTAGTGGCAACTGATCTTATTTTGTAATTTATTTATGTAATCTGTATTTGACCTTTATTTTGTTTAAAGGTATCATCAATCACTTTTTCAAGTGGATGAAAATGTCAGAACCAGTGCAATTTCCGTGCAAAAGCCAAAAATCTGGAGGGGAGGAATAGAAAAGAGAGGACCAAAAAAAAAGCAAAAAGATGGAAGGAAAACTTTGTGAACGGAACTGATTATACAACCTAGGGAAAAATATAAAACGCTTCCTTAAAATGTCCATGAGTCGGTATTTAAAGCTATTCAACATGTTGACACTTTTTTGCCTATTTTAGTTTCATTACTCTTATAATTATGGGTTGTCAACTTCTAATTATTCTGTCGTTTGCATTAATTTTTTACACGACTCGTCGGTTAATTGTCATTTTAACCTTGTTCCTTTTAACCGTCGTTATACCTCAGAAAATACAATGTAACAATAGAACAATATGAGGAGACCAAGGAAGTCTTTAGCCTATAATGGACTCTCTGCAGATGCTGTGAAATAGTTCATTCTTCCTCTGTAGGAGCTGCACTTGTCAAGGTTGTTGCTTCGATTTTTATTTCACGTGATACGTGGCATTTGTAAGCTGTTTTGCGTCACTGCGGTTGTAAATATTCTGCATGTGGTTCCGGTGTTACTTTTCTAAACAGGCAGGTGAAAGCAAGACAATGCATTTTATTGTTATTGCCCTATTGTGGATGGATGTGCTATGTTGCAGCAGAGAAAAACTCCTCTCACAACACTTTGCAGACATTTATCAGCTGTTGTGTGGTCTGGAGTGCCTCTCAGATATGCGCTTAATGCGGCTAAACATGCGGCACAGAGCAGAGGCGGAGGAAAAAGTGAACCTGGATCTTTATTCCCTGACCAATCGGGGGCGAATTCAATCTTTGACCTCTGTATGTCTCGGCTTTAGTTGGTTTTTGCAGCTGCAATGTCGGCTTTTACAACTGTCAAATTAGTTGGGGAACTTCAATCAGTTTTCCCATTGTGTTTCTTGTCTCGCAGTCTGAAGTTACAGGGAAACAGAGACTCGAGAGTAGGATATTTCTGCCAACATAACATTTCAGTGGAAATTGCTTGTGTCTTACAGCGGGCCACTGTGGTGAATTGAGCTACCGAGCGAGGCTGCAGACGGTGTCTTAATTTGCTCCACCTGTTCTCTTTGCTGGCTGCTGGGGAGAACTGCCAGATCCATTAAACAGACCTAGAGGGCAAGAGCTGGATAGAAAAGGAAGCAGTCAGATGAGAGCAGACACACTTCATAAGGAGGATTGGTGTGTTTGTGTGTTTACCTCAGATTCCTTGTTTTGTGGGGACAAAACGCCGGTCCCCACCATGTAAATCATTACATGTTTTCATCGTAACAAAATGCCGATAATGCGACACTGAGTAAAAGAGCTGCTGTGGATATTTTAGGAAACTTCGAGAAGATAAAATAAGCGAGCTCTTCCTCGTTTCTACTGCAACCAACCCTCACGGTGCATTACCACCACGTTTTGCTATGGAGTGTAGATCAGAGCACGGGCAGTCGGTTTGGAACCCTATGCAGAAATCGGCATGGACCCTCACAGGCACGGATGGATGACATCATTTACATCACATGGACCAGCATGTGTGTGCACATGTGTGTCAGAGAGACGCTTTCTCCTTTTGTTTTTTAAAAGCAGCTGCTGAGTAAACAACACACATGTGAGAGATGTGAAATTTGTGACGGTGGCTTCCACCTGTTAGTGTGTTAACTTTTTGCCACGTGCACTCGATCACTATCTCGCAGTGGCGCTTTTTAAAATGTGGTTGATGATGGCGTTGAGACCATGATTGCTTGTGAAGTGACTTCCTCAGGAGACAGCTGATAGGACTAAGCCTCCCTGCTGCATCCTTGCTCTGAAGTCCCATCAGGGGGCAAACCAAGCAAAGTGCTGGAGCAGACTGAGCTCCTGCACGCTTGATTTAGCTCTAGTAATTGGACATGCTCTTTTTGACTGGGACAAAGTGATTACATGTTACCTATTCAGGCATTGTCCCTTGCAATCTCCAACATGTCACAGTAACATTTCTGCACCATCTCTGTAGTTTCCACAGATTCTGCTGAAATCTGAAATATGAATGCAATAGTGATAGAAAAATGGATCACAGTCTGACTTTTTAGGCGGCGAAAACAAATCATTTTCCTATCTCTCTGGGTTTTCTAGGCTCATCAAAAGGTTCAGAGGTTCATTTTCTGTCTTGCTGCATGAATTTTAAACTGCAGTCACTCTACCAGCAGTTAGATGAAGTGTTAAGGAGTGAGACTGATTGGTAATTAGTGGTGCCATTTGCATCCAGTCTCAATGGGTACCGGGCTGATCAATGTTGTGTCAGTGAGAGG
>CAAKHG010006832.1:4983-43141 GCA_901007715.1 Dactylopterus volitans
TAATGTGCCTCCCTGACCTTTCAGGCGGACCTGAGCGCAGGACCTCTGGGATGCGAGTCATACGCTTTTTTTTTTCCTTTTTTTTTTTTTTTTTTTTTTTAATATTTCAAATATGCAATTATGATCTAAAAGTTCTAAAAAAAAAAAAAAAAGATGCACGTTGCAAAGCGAAAGAGAATTCTGGTATCTGTGTCTGAAGGAGCTTCAGCTTGGAGTAGGTGTTTATTATCAGGCAGAATTTCCCATTTCAAGTGAGGACATCATTTTGCAGGAGTGTTGCTGCTTATTTACCCTGGTGGGTAGCTGAGGGGGGAGATGGAGAGCATATACTATCTCCCCCAGACTGACAGCTGGGGAGAATGTTTATGAAATAAACATGGGCCTGATGCAATGCTTAGAACCCTGCTCTGCTGTGGCCTTGGAAGCCTCCTGTATCATCCCCCCTCCTGCCCCCCCCCCCCCCCCCACCCCCCCTTCTGCCCCCACCCTCTTCTCACTCTCTTTCATTCTTCCTGCAAAACATAAATACACACATACACACACATTCCCCAGAGTTGTGGATACAGGTGCTCATGGGCCTAATGGGGTCAAACAGACTGTAAATCAATTGAAAAGCCCTTCTCTCCGGGGCTTTTCCGCCGAGGACAGGTCCGCCACTGAGGTCCGTCACTCCGCCGCCGCCGCACACGAGCGGGCAAATACCGCACGTATCGGGTTACACTGTGACTAAAACGACTGGGAGAATTTGAAAGCGGCAATGTTGCAAACGACGATGATAAATGCGGCCGCGGGTGCTCCAGACTGCTTATCAGCGCCGGGGACGACGGGTGTGATGGATTGAGTTCACGGCTTAAGAGATCTCGAAATTCACTGTACTTTTCCTGAACTCCTCCGACGCGCACGCATGTCGGGCTCCGTCTCTTCAGGTCTGAATCGCAACGTGTCGAAGCTGAGCTCCGATCACGATAACGAGTGTTTTTTTTTTTGTTTGTTTGTTCTGACACTCGTTGCGAGGGGCAGTTTTTCCCTTCTTCTTCTTCTTCTTTTTTTTTTTTTTTTTTAAACACCAGAGGCGACTCATTTTATCTGACTCAAGAATGAAAATGTGGGTTCTTTAAAGGAATAGTTAATAGTTTTAAGCAAGCGCCAGCAGGTGATTAGCCTCAGCTCAAAGGCTGAAAGTGAGGGAACTTGTTTCGGCACATAGCTGCAATTGGGGGGGAAAAAGAGAAAAGAAAAAAAAAAAATCCACCTTCCAGCACCCCTTAAGTTTAATAGTTAATGCCATGGCTTGTCTGTTTATTACAACCATAAACAGAATTCTGGCTTCACGGGGAGTTACATGCTGGCCTACAACGTATATCTTGGCCAGATGCAGTGATTTCTGGCACCCGGCAGACTCCAGGAAATTCCTATTCATAACCATGACCGAGACCATCCAAACCTTGTCAGGATGTCACGGTCAAGCGGAAACACTGACAAACATCAGCCTGACAAATGATGGTGTCACGCACAAACCCTTCAAGCAGCGTCTTTAATTTGGAGGACTCGTTGCGCAATACGCATTCCAAAGGAATCTCACATACGCACACACACACACACACACGCTCACGCACACAAACAGCAAGCTCCTCACAGCTGCCTTGTGCGAATTTGTGTATTTATTTGGTTATATTGTGCTTTTTTTTGTTTTTTTTTGTTTGAGGACTGTACCTGTTTGACCTCCTGCCCTCTGGCAAGGCACTGCAGGTCAATGAAAGCACCTCTACACTCGCACGTCCATCAGTTTCCTTCTTCAGGGGCCACACGCACGCTCAACAACCAATAAATCTGTGCAATATCTATGCGCAAACTGTGAAACACATTTGAACATAACCTCTCATGCAACATACACTTCCAGCCCAACTACCTTCTTTACATCTTATTTTTTTACATCCATTTTTACCTATTTTATTCCTAAAGTGTAATACCTTGTTTTTTTTTTGATAATTCAATGCATCTATGTTATAGATGTCTGTATTCTACCCTTTATATGTTTAACCTGCCTCGATTGGGCTTGTTAATTATCTGCTTACCATACAGCCCCGTTCGTGTGTGTGTGTGTGTGTAGGTGTGTGTGTGCGCGTATATATACTCGTTTTGCCAGCGTCCTCCTCTCGTAGGCTCCTGCCTGGGTTCCGGTGCCTTCTGCTCCCTGACCTCCCCGACTTGCTCGCGGCATGTGGCAGCCAATCAGGGGCCGCGATTGATTCCGCCGAACACAAAAAGTTCGAGCAGCCGTCAGTGATGGAGGCCGATTCATCCGGAGCAGCTCGCCTATAGTTTAGGTTTAAGTTTAGTTGCTAAATAAACTGTGGGCAGACGTGAACTGTGCATATTAATGAGCTTATACATGTAAAATATGCAATATTGCATATGCAGCTAATTTCCATCTTAAGTCCCTTGGCAAGCCAAAGCCAGCTCCATAAAACAACACAACGCCATTACTACAACAACAACAGCAGCAGCAGCAGCAGCAGAGGGAGATTAAAGTGCGCGATTTTAAAAATATATACATGGTTGATCTCAGTCGACAATGACCAGGACGTTCATTTTGATATTAAAGTGCAAAGTGCTAAAGTGCATCACATAGTTCAGTAAAGTGCATGAATGAATTACACGATGCCCACATGCTGCTGTTATTGCTCATCACCCGGTTTCACAGAATTTTGAAGTGCTTAGTGAACTGCACGACGCTCTGTGACCAGCAATATTGCAACTGGTTTGCATACAAGGTTAAAAACCCGTGTACGCAGGACTGTGCAAATTAGCATAAACATGCATATAAACATGTACATATATTTGCATAGCTTAACATACATACACGCATACACATATATGCATGCATGTCGGTCACATGAGGTCACAAATCTGGTCTGTTTTTCAACAAATTGACGAACAAGAAATGACAATGATCTGTGCCCAGTAATATTGTGCCAGATCTGTGCTGAGATCTGTGTTATTGTTGATGCTCGTTATAAAATGCTTTTTTTTTTTTTTACATTTTTTTTTTGACTCCTGAAGTTTGGTTTTGTGAAGCTTGTGCCAGCTGGGAAATTGTGGCCAGGGCTGGTTTTTACTTCGCTGATTATGTTTTTGTTTTTTTTTACTGATTTTGCGTTCACCAAGGCCGTCTCTGTTATGTTATGCGCTGTTTTCTGTATTTTTGTTTTCCACCACTGTAGGCTCAGCTTGGTAGTGAGGTTTTGGATTTTTTTTTTTTCGTAAAAGATTAGTATAGCTTCTGTTGGGGATCCTCTTTTGGTTGAATGTGGTTCTGATTTTTCTGCTGAGCAGCATCCACAGGTCCCCCTTCCCCTTGGCTGAGGTTGTTGTCTTTATGTGAAAATTTGACTTCCTCTTAATAAATCCTCAGTTAACCTTTAAGCATCTGGTTTTAGGTTGCTTCCCTTTCCCCAACATGGCAATCTGGGCCGGAATAATGAGCGTTCTGGAGTTTAAACTAGCTACTGGAGAGAAACGATGCAGGGTCACTTAAACAATGAAAGAGATCACAACAACAAAACTTCATGTTTCCAGTGTCTTTTAGCAGACAATGCGGTGGACGGGAACTTTGACCCCTCAGATTCTGTGAGCTCGGAAAAAGTTGACCAAATTGTATAGCGGAAAACTGGATCTGCCAAAATCGAGTTTAAAAATGGCCAAAAAGTAAATAGTATTTCTACGGTAATTTGATTTCTGCAGGTCTAATGATCGATACTTAGCTTAGCTTAGCCTCATAACTGTGTCACCTTTTCAAAATGAAATAAAAAAAAGTTATTTGTTTTGGATTTGATAATGTATTTTGTACATGTTTTATGCACGTAAAAATATGCGCGAGGTCAATGCATGTAAGGCGCCGGACCTCTTCCAGCTCCTCCTCGTGGCTTCTGCCATGAGCTGGCTGCAGCCGATCACGGTCGAGCTGGAGGCACAAAAGCTGCAATTGCTGGCATGTCGTCCACGTTTTGTTTTTACTCTTTATTTATTTATTTATTTGTTGTCAGGATTATTATGTTTAATGGCAATGTGTCAACGTGCTGCGCCTCTTCTTGTTCCCCCTCGCGACTTGTGCCATGAGCTGGTGCATGAGCCAGTCACAGTCGATCTGGAGGCCCACAGCTCTGTAGCATGTCGTTGTCTGGTGAACACTGCTGCTGAATTGATTTATTAACTCAGCCTTAATTTTTTATTTGTCTTAACTACCTGTTGGTACCTGCCAAGAACCCTGGGCGAACTGGCTCACCATGTTCTCGTCTGGATTGATGTCACTCCCCTCTTCGCCGACGAATGTGCAGTGATAGTAAACGCTGGACATTTTTGAGATGAAATGAATATCCAATGTACAGCAAAGTAATTTTAACAGGAGAATCCAGCGTAGGCGCGCCAGGTTTCCCCCCCCGGTGTCGTCTTTTCTCTCAAATTTCAGGATACATATAGCCGGTCGGGTGCTGCAATAACATACATCCAAGCAGACACCCAACAGACACCCACAGCATAGGTCATACTCTTCATGTTACTTTCTGTCAGCATTTAATATTTTAAGAGCAACTGACAGGTTTATCCTCAGTTTTGCCCCGGCAGACTGAAAAAAAAACGATGGACAGCCGGAGACGTATGGATTCTGACGTGTTACTTGGAGGTAAAACCCTCAAACTGACACGCGTCTCCTCAGATACCTAAAAACAAACCACACGAGAGACGGCGTTTGTTAAATTCTTAAAAAGGCCGGCGTCCCATTGTCAGGAGCACTCGCTTCTCGGAGAAAACGAGATAATCACCGCTAATCTCGGACGCCCGGCGCGCCGCTCGCCGGCCGCACCTGACGTGCCGTCGAAAGGCTAATGGCGGCACGCCGTGTTTTTTTTTTTTTCTTTCTTAGCAGCCCTCAAATTAGAGCGTTTCCAAGGCTGGGGCGAAATAGACGGCGCGCTGAAAGCGTGTGTTTTTTCCGGCGCAACGAAAACGCCACAGGTCTGTTTTGTATACATTATACATGAGGACTTATTGACGGCAACAAACATGCATCTTTCACAATAGAGCGTGGAACAGGCGTCTCAGCAGCTAATCAATAGGAGAAAGTTTGTTTTAATCATGGCCTCGAGGCAATGCTCATTACAGCTCATTCGGTATTGAGCAAATACGTCGCTTAATTATGCATCTAATTCCTTAAAGCAAAAAAAAAAAAAAAAAAAAAAAAAAAGTCAACATTCGATGCTTCATAAGCATCCAGATCTCTGATGAATGCGGCTCTGGCAGGAATAAGAGGCCCCGGCCAGCGAGGACTAGCAGCCTCCGCGCGCCGTCACTCCCACAAACGACCGGAAAGAAAAGTCACGTGCTGGAATAACGGCTCCCTGGACACGACGCCGTACGTAGGACTCACAAAGACCCGGCTCGGTAGTTGGCCCGCGCTGCGAGAGAGGGCGACGGCACCTACATCCTGAGTGTGTGTGTGTGTGTGTGAGCGTACTTCACGTATGATTGGTGGGCAGAGGCTCACTTTAATGATGGAGGTCGGCCCCGATGTCGCATTTCTCTCCGCGAGCAAAAAGTTCAGCCAGCGAAACAAAAGCTGAAATTCTTCGGCGTCCGTTCCCAGTCCAGCCTGCGGTTTGAGGGCTTTGCAGAAGCGGTTAAGATGAATAATGGTGCTTTTATGCTTTTAGTTCCCTTGATAGAAATTATTCCAAGGTTTGTCGACGCGAAAGCGAGAATGAGCTGGCAATCTGAAATACGTGCACACTTACAGATGTGACCTCGGTTTGTGCTGCTCTCGCCTATCGGAGGCCTTAAAACAACATGCTGTTTTCTCCGTGACCTCGCGCTTCACGCTAAAAATAGGTCGTACGTGTGGTGTGAGACACGTCTCGAAAAAGGTGATAAAACCACGTCGAATCATCGGCCGACTGTGCCGCTGCCTCCAGAACCGAGGAGCTTTGGAGTTCTATTGTTTTCCTGTTTTCATGTCCGCGGCTTGACCGTGCTGATTCAGTCTCACGGCTCTCACCGCCACCGCCGCTCGCAGGCCATCGGATGATCGATCATCTTATCTTCATCCTATCCTTATCTTATCACCTTATCTTCACCACCAGTTTACCCAGTTCTTCATCCTTCGTCTTCTTCTGTACAGATTTTCCGCCGCAGCGTAACATCGGCACCGTTCGGGCTACAGAAACCGCTCAGCTATCAAAACGTTCCTGAAGCTTTTTCAGCTCATGTTGGTTGAGCCAAGAGGAAGTCCGTTATTTAATCGTTATTTTGTTTTATGTTCATTGTTAATATGACAAAGTAACTTCCTGTCATGTTGTGCTGCATCATCACCAGCAGACTTTCACCCAACAACTGGGTTTGTAATTTTTTTGTAATGAAATCTTAATATTTTTAAAAGAGTTAAAAGATAGAAATTTTTTTTTGACAGGGTCCCAACATGAGCTGAAAAAGCTGAACATTTTGATTGGCTCAACCAAAAGATTTTCACCCTGGTTGCACATCGAATGGAGATCCCTGTAATCCTTTTAAACTTTAGCCGCTTTGAAAGCCAACTGCGTTGCTTTATGTCAACATAAAAACTCATCAAAATTCTAAAGTGTTCACAAGACATTCAACTTTTAAGCCTATTAAGTCAGTTTATTGATATCTCGCATATCAGTTGCAGTTGCAGTTTAAACTTTTAAAAATATTGATCTTTTGTCATAGTTTGTTTTTGCCATGACGTGATAATGGCTCATTTGCTGAACTGTATGACATCATACTGGTGAATTTGTGTCTCTGTATATTTGCTGGCCCAATAAATACAGATACATTCCACATACACGCAGCGACCACTTTATTAGGTACACCTGCTCAACAGCTCACTCACAGAAGTATCGAATCATCCAATCACATGGCAGATTTAGGCATGTAGACATGGTCAAGACGATGTGCTGAAGTCCAAACCCGACTATCACACTGGAGAAGAAAGGTGGTTTAAGGGACTTCGAAGGTGTCATGGTTGTTGGTCTGAGCATTTCAGCAACTGCTGGTCTACCGGGGTTCTCACACACAACCATCTCTGGGGTTTACAAGAGGATGGTCCCAAAAAAATGAAGACATCCAGTGATGGTCAGTTCTCTGGGAGGAGATGCCTTGTTGATGCCAGAGGTCAGAGGAGAATGGCCAGACTGGTTCCAGCTGGTAGAAAGAAAGCAGTTACTCAGTTAACCACTCGCTTCACCTGACGTCTGCAGAGGAGCATCTCTGAACACACATCTGCTGCAGGATGGACGACCTTATATTAGATACGCCTTGCTAGCAAATTGAGTGGCTGTTGAGTGCAATTCCTCCATGTGCCCCGTCCTCCACCAGGTCACCACGGTTGGAGAGGAAGTGGTTTGGTGTCGGTGCTGCGTGGCGACGCCTCGAGCTACCCAGATTTCATCTTTGATTCCTTCCTGTCGCGTATCATCCCTATTCCATCAGTAATCACTGTTATCTCCTGATTCTTTGATTTCTGCACGTGCAACATCTATTCCTTGTCTGTCCATCCTGGGAGGGGGGTCCTCCTTCTCCTCCTATGTGGCTCCTCTGTGGTTTCTTCCTTTAGTTTTTTTTTTTTCTTTTTTAAAAGGTATGTGGAGTTTTCCCTCGCTCTAATTGAGGATGTTGCTAACTGTGCAGACTGCAAAAAACCCACTAAAGCAGTGTGATCCTCAGCTATCAGAATCAGAAATCAGAAATACTCGCGAAATTGAATGGCCACAGTTGGCCCAAAAAATAAAAATAAATAAAAGATACAAGGAAGGAAGTACCAAAATACAACAAAGAATGTAACAACTTATTACACAATGTAAATAGAATTGTACAGTCTGATGGCCACAGGCAGGAACGATCTCCCGAGTCGTCCAGTGGTGCATTCGGGTGGAATCTGCAAGTCCAGACTCGCAGACTTTGGAGGTTCAGACTTCGGAATTCGCCGCACGCCATTCGCCGCACGCCATTCGCCGCTCGTTGCCGATCGTCCATACATTGATCCTAATGCATTCTGGGATACATGGCTTCCTCAAGTATGCCCAAGTCGGACTTTTAAAAGTTGGCGGAGCAGGGACACTTCTGGGTTCGAGGTCCGGACTTGCCGCTCGCGGACTTGTGATTTGGAAGAGGACTCGGACCGCCGATGACGACGTTTCAAAAGTACGGGAGTCCGCAAAAGTCCACAATTTGAGAAATGGCCACCCTCTCACTGAACGAGCTCCTGTGATTGGCCGGCCCGTCGAGGGGCGGGTGGGAGGAGGCGTCCAGTGCTGCTCTAATCTTAGACAGCATTCTCCTCTCCGGCACCACCATCAGGGAGTCCAGCTCCGCCCTCACGACGTTACTGGCCTTGCGAATCAGTTTCGTTGAGTCCGCCGGCGTCAGCAGATGTCAGATGACCTCGGTCATAGTGGCGGCCGTGGCTCTCCTCATATACAAATAAAACTGATTTGATTTGAAAATTAGCGTCTAGTTGTGGAGCTAAATAGAGCTGAGACGCAATATTTGACTTCCGCTCCTCAGGTAGACCAACATGGCTGAACCGCCACTGATGCTGCTACACGTCCGCCCCAGCTAGGTAGTTTTTTTTGTGTGTAATCCAGCCTGAACACAAGCCAACCAACAGACATGGGCGAAAAAGGTTATTTAACTATTTCTGAGGAAACTGCGGGAAACAAGATTGTCGGTGCAGTTTTGCAACCGAAACACGGAACCGCTCCGGCGCTCCAGCGGCGGCCCGATATCACAGAACAGCCGCTCTAATCTCTCGAGGAACCTCAACCAACATGCAGGCACGTTAATCCGAGTCTGCGTGAAAGTCACCTTGCTGTTTAGCCCTCCAGTGTTGTATATTCAGTCCGGTCTGCTTCGGATCAGGATTGCAGATAAGAACTTCGCTGCCAACCTGCTCGCAGGGGAGAAAATCAACAAATTTCAAATCCTTCCCTCCGGCGAGCACTGAATCCCCCCACACACACCCACACACACACACACACACACACACACACACGCCATCACTCACGCGAACCTGCGCAGTCAACCGGCGCCACCGAAACGCACCCCGTTTAGCGCGCGCGTCATATTTTCGTGACGCGTTGTGCAACGGCGCGCACGCGATATCCATCTGTTGTCAAACACCAGTCCCGGCGGACTGTGAGAAATCGTAAACATCAGATTAGATTGTCCTCGCCGCCGACGGCGCCGCTCAGAACGCGAGCGTACACATTTCACCGCGAACGCAGGAGCGTTACATAGGCGCCGTTTAATTTCATACCTTCACACGGGGCGCGTCGCAGCTATTTGTTTATGTCTGCCTCGTCTTTGTTTAGCTCTGTCGTCTACGCCCAACTGAACGTCTGAACATTTTTTCGTGAGACTGATGAATGAAATTAAAGCCCGACTTCAGTTTTTAGTTGCTTTCAATGCCATTAATGAGCATTCCTATTTAGCTTAATGAGCGTGATGATGAGCCAACCAAAGGCTCTTCTACTTCTGTTCAGTCCCCCTCTTCCCTTCCTTTTTTTTCCCGATTGACCAACCGCCATCACTCGCGTGACGATCCCCCGCTCCCTCGCGGCGGCACCGTCAGTCAGCGCGCCGGAGAGGAGCTTCCCGGCGCTATCTCGCCGAGCATGACGCAAGCCCGCAATAACCGCCGACGTTCATTCCAATTTTTCCTTGGCTAATTAGTTTTGCTCGGCTCACTCCGCGGTTCTCAGCCACTGACAGCCGAATGGCAGCGCGCAGCTCGGTGAGCGTTGCGCGCGCTCGCCGTCAGACTGCTTGTCAAGGCGTCCGGAACTCACATGGGCTTAATCCTGCAGGCCATTACTAAAGAGGCTGCACATTCCATCGCACCACACCACTAAGAATCTGCTGAAGTGGCCTCGCTTTTCCAGGGTATCGCATCATTACCGCTGATGGAGTGACTCAGGACGGGCACTCGGCTCCTGCGTTCTCAGTGTCGTGTCATTTTTTTTTTTTTTTTTTTTTTTTTTGGGATGGACGCCAACGCAAGTCAAATTGCATCAGATGTCGAGCGGCCTCCCGAGACCGCGAAGCAAATTCGTGACTCGTTCTGTCACATTCCCATCGGTGACGCAAGCGAGAATACCCGGCGCGGAACAATGGCCTCATGCATGTTGGCTGTCATCGTCCAGCCGTCAGCGGCGGTTATGGAGCAGTTAAGTTCCGCGGCTGCGTTCGCCCTCCTCGCGCTGTGCAGACGCCGACCTCGCTTTAAACTTTTTTACTGGAGCGCGGGAACTGCGCCGAGCTGCGCCGGGCTGCCGCGACCTCGCCCGCCCAAATGAAAGGTTTCCACCAACGGGCCAGCGGATTTTATTATGAAGCCACAGGAAATGCGGCATTTGTCCCCGGGGGTAGACGGCGTGCGTTTGCGGCGTTTGGAGCGCGATGACTTACAGGGCCTTACGCCGCTTTGCACTCGCCTCATGCAGCCGTTCGCGCACACGTTCATGCGCCGACGGAGGAGGCGGCGGCCTGGTCATCAGGAGTAATTATGGGTAATAGAAGGAGACTTGAGTGGGAGGTGGTCACAAAAACAGCTTATGGGGAGACGCACTTCACTTTCATTAAACGTTTGCAGCATGTTTGTTTATTTACTCGGCTGCAAATCGTTAAAAAACGAAAAATGATGATTAGCAAATAAAAAAAAATGATGCTAACGATGCTCAGCAGCATGTTTGGCAGTTCAGATTTGCTCCGGTTTTACCTTCTGCGTTGTTGCAAGGTTTATTTGAACGTGAATTCTTAAATGGGTCAGTCTGCTAAAACGACTGCTCCGTTTGGCTTTCTAAGTATTTTGACGGCAATACTTATTTTGTTTTTAAAAAAATATGTGATATTCCCACTTTAATACAGTAGTCTGCTCAGCTTGGCGCAGGTTATTTTTTATATCATTTATCTTCATTATTGATAACATACTGTTGATTACCTCTACATTTACACCCGACAATATATTGATTAAAGAAATCGTGCCAAAGCTTCACTGTCGTCGAAACTGCTGACAAATACAGCAGACCGAACGATTTAAATTTGGGGTTGCGGAGAAAATATGCAGAGAAAAAGATTCAAATGCGTAAAAATATACAAATGCACTTCTGGGACGTGTCTGCACTGTAAAAATAGCACATGCATATTCACTCTTGTGCGCAGCCTCAGTTTATTAATTTTTAGACTAAAGCAGGGTCCAATTAGGAAGACTTCTGAGTGCGGCACACAGATCCGATTGTGGCTCGGAGGCCTCTAATGCTGCAGGACACGCAGGAGGTGGGGGCATCTCACCCTGGCCCAACTCCAATAACTCCGCATCTAAACTTCACACTGTAAAATTTCCATATCTCTCCCAGAGGCCCAATGAAGAGTGCAACGCAATATTTCTGGCAGAAGTTAAAGAACGAACACAGGGGAATCTCCCTTTAAGTAAACCTGAGGGGGGCACGGCAGTAAATTTCGGCTGCTTTTACGGTGGTGTTTTCAAGATCTGAGGAAATTGAATACAACGCTGATACAGCCTGGACGCTTATTAAGCCAGGCCTTTTGTAATGGGAGAAGGCCTCGTTCCGCAGCAGGTAGAGTTGCCAAGAAAGGCTGATTTCACCGGAGCGGCAACAGCAGACTGAGGAGTGGATTACTCATTATCTGAAACATGATGTGGACGCGAGTGTGGCTGCGCTCCAGCCGTGCTTTTTCTTTTTTTAATAAATGTATTTTTGTGCGTGCGTGTGTGTGTCCAGCCTGTTAATGTTTATGAATCCTGTAATTCGACTGTCCTTTGTGCAATTCGTGGTCGATTTCGACTCTAAGCAAACAATGAGGTAACCCATGTCACGAACTGGAAATGTTTATGTGCGAAAACATTCACCGGGAACGCTCCACGGAATCTAACAGGGCTTTCCTGTCTTTTATAACTGTTAAAAAAAAAAAAAAAAAAAAAGGTTTTACTGTTCAATAAAGACTAATTAGGGTGAAGCAAGGCGAGCGTTGTTTATCTGTCTGAGTGATGTGACCAACAGAAAAAAAAAAAAAAAACCACACACACACACCTTTCTGTGCGGTTTTCTCGCTCGCCAAAGTAAACAGTCTAAATCATGAGAAACAACTCACCGGCCTTGCAGTCTGACGTAACACCAGACTGGGACTTTGCTAACCTCGTCGCAAAAATACATTTGGGCATTTAAAGAACTAAATTATTGCATTTTACTTTAGCAGGATTTTGGGGTTGCATCCAGTCCTTAAACTCGTATCTTTCACGGGTGATCTTGAGGTGGCAGCGAGGAACTATTTTTCATCAATATATTAAACACTGATTGGAGGGTCTGACAGTTCTAATGCATGTATGTCCAGTTGGAGCTATAGCGAGCAGTGGGGGAAATAACAAAATACAAAAATTAAAACCCTGACAGCACAACGAGCCAGCTACAAACACTGCAGAGGTTAAAAGGCGAAAAAAAAAATGAAAAAAAACTTGCTATTTTTCTCTGTCTCATTAGCTTCTATGTTCAGTTAATTGTCTCTTTTTATGCACTGTGGCCCATAAAGTTTGAATGAATTATTATGAGTGCATATCTTCTCGAAACTTTATCGATCACTCTGGTCAAAGGCGGCTGCTGATGTGTATGGAGAGGTAAAAGAAATGTGTCCAACATTATGGGCAACAGTGTATTTATACACTAATCAGCCATAACATTAAAACCACTGCATGTTCATCACAGAATATCATGTATGTGACGCTTGCATTAGACCCAGTTTGTGTTTGATTGTGTTTCCGGTTATACTTTGTGGTTGTGCCCTCGTGTCTCCCGTCTTGTTTTACCTTGTTCACCTGGCTGGTTATCGTTCCCACCTGTGTCTCATCGGTTGATTGGCCCTCGTCTGCTCTGCCCTGCTCCCTTCTGTCCCCCCGACCAATCGGCTCCCTGCTTGCCCTGCCGTCTACCCGCCTGTTCCTTGTTGTGCAATTAGTTCAGTTTGTATTTTAGTCCTGTCTTCTTTGCCCGCCTTTCCCAGATCCTCAATGTCCGATGTTCTCTTGTGTAATGTTCCCTGTTCCGGATGTCCCCTTTCTGCATTTTAAATTAGTTATTCCAAGTTTTTCTCCACAGTTCAGTTGTGGTATCTCATGGTTTCTCCATTTCAGTGTGCTTTTCTTTTCCTTTTGCTCTGACTTTTTTCCTGTTTTCCTGGGTTTTTTTTTTTTTTTGCAATTAAACTTAAGTTTTAAGTTTGTTTTTCCATCATTGAGAGCTGCTGTTTTTATTTATTTGGGTCCTTATGTTGAAATTTTATTGAATCTGTTTCAGAGAGGTGTTGACATGTTTCACTAATTAGGACCGTAATCCGTGATGCTGTTGAACTGTAATGGGTTACACTCACAGGTGTCCCTAGTAGTAAGTCACCCTAATACGAGTGCGACGACAAAAAATATTAGGGACCCCACTCAGTATGGTTTCACAGCATTACCAATAATTTTCATATGACCTAATTTTTCTCATAATTCTGGTCACGTGTGAGCAAGCGAAGGCTATTCTTGGCTCAGTTTGAAATGCAGCAGTTAACTACACTTACCAGTTTCTGATCCCGACCTGAATGTTTGCACGCTGCACTCTGTTTTGATTTAAGTGTTGCATAAATCTTTTTATTCGTATGAACATATCACTTTGTGTTACTGGATAAGAACATTCTTTTCCCTTTCCTATTTATTTTGGGTATGATTCCATCTACTGTTACATCTTTTTTTTTTTTTTTTTTTTAAATACACCCCAGAAAAACCAGATGTTTAAAAAATGGCCTAAAAAAAAAAAGAAGTAATTCTTCCGGGAGGTGGAAAAGCTGGTGAATTAATGAAAAGACAATGTGACAGAAACGACTACACAGAAACCGATTAGGCAGACAAATCATGATGAACAAGGAGGCATGTGACTTTAAATCTCCCTTCCGCTCCCAGATTGAAGAGCGGCCGCAGACGGAAACGTCAGGCGTATGTGGAAAGACGAGACTGCGACTTTCCCTGAATTAATACGCAGTCACGTTACGGGCAGCCGTGCTGCACAGAAACGGAACGCTGTGATGTCTGAAACCCTGCAGAGGCGAATTGATCCTTCGCTTAAATCTTGGCTGTCATTTATTTTATTGTCTTCTTCTGTGGTTTTGCTGCGACAACTGAAGGGAGAGAACTGGCGCCAGGTAGCCCCAGCTCGGTTATGAATGGATTAATTATAATACCCCGCCCACCTCCCCCCCAATACTCTACACGTGGATGGGAACGTGGCAGGTGAAATCGGTCCTGCTGGACTGCGTAAACCCCACTTTTTCATGTGCTGGTTTAAAAAAAAAAGCGAAACCCCAGCGTGGTTCCTTGGGCCTTCTCTTAGCTTGGCGTGCTTTTTTTTTTTTTTGTTTTTTTGGAGGAAGGTGACGTGATGACAATGACCTCAGGAGATGGTGTTGAAAGAGGGGAAGATTATGGTTGGCACTATTCGCGTCTAGCCCGGAGGCTTTCTGGGAGGCAGCTGGAAGCTCGGCTCAGGTGGAATGAGGTCTAAGCCGTCATGTGAGACGGGGGTAGGTGGGGACAGAAGACGCCGAGCGGCTCCATTATTGCATCTGCTATTGTCCCGTGGCTGCTCGTCTTTGAGGGTACGTGAGTGCCTGCACGTCTGCTATTGACATTATTCAAAGGTTTTTTTAATGTAAGGACGGCGACGTGCGGAGGCACAAAAGCTGGTTTTAAAGAGGAAGGAAAAAAAAACATTTTTGTGTGTGCGGCCCGTTGACAGGCCGCAATTCAAACACGAGTGACGGGACAGTAAGACGGGAAGTACAAAAAAAAACACGCAACGACGCGTCACACCAGCAACAAGTTAGGTATATTTTTAAATTAAGTCTATTTGTAGAAAAAGACGCCAAAAACGTGGAGTTCAAACTCTGACTGTTTTCATTATGGAGCCTCCATTTTTAAAGAGGGCATTCTGGGAAAAGACAACTATTGTTGTTTTTTTTGGTAGGTTCACTTTCACGGGTCAGAATTAAAACAATGGGTTATTATTGATTCTGATTTTGGCAAAATGTGTTTGATTGCACTGTAGCTTTTCATGCTTTTTTTTTTTTTTTTTTTTTTTTTTTTGAGACAACCTGCAGTACCTCAGGTTAAAGTAGCAGTCCGCGTATTCTTTCCCTCCCCAGCAGGCTCATGTTGGGCGTCTGGGCCTGACGGATGCATTACGGCGCCTGCGAGAAGACATGCACAGCGCGCTTCCTTCATATACAAACATAAACCATCCGAGCCGTGTTGCACAACCCCACAGGAAATGTACAATGCTTGAGATAAGAGTTTGCACAAACATTTTTTGGGGTTTCTCTGCGCTCGCATGGGTTTATTTTGAGCCGTTTGCATGTGGCGGCGCGGGGGTCAGAGGATGTTGTGTCTCTGGCTCCCTCCCAGACTTGTTTCTGCTTACATTTAAGTGTCACAACAGGCAGGACATGTTGACGACGTCATGGAATGTAGCAGGAGCACTTATTACTCGGCACGCACATCCAGGTTACCTGCTTTACTGTAAAGACAACCTGTATTTACCTTCTTTTTTTTTTTTTTTGGGCCTGAAAGCAGACTCCAGGTTTTGATTTACGAAGGATTTTAAAAATTGCTTATTTTCCTCACCTGATATTCCTTTTACAGGAAGGGATCGGGCATTTCCTCTCTGAAGCCCAGGGTGGAAATATGAGAAAGCTTTCTGCTTGATCGCTCGTCATATATTGTTACATGTTGAACGGAAACGGCTAAGTGAGAGTGGAGGGGAGGGGGGGGGGGTGAAGCGAGGATCATCTTCCTGCGTGATGTTAGTTTCCAGTTGGTGTCGCGGCGACTGTTTGGTGATATTTTAAAGGACAAAAAAGACGAAAAATTTTGAAATCACAATGGAAAGAGCTGGAAATCAGGCAAATTTCTATTTTTTTCTTATTTAAATCCTGGTAAGCACCCGGATCAGCCAGCGGTATCGCCAGCAGGGAAGCGTGCTGGAGAGGAAAGGAGGAGGAGCGGGGGAAAAAAAAAAAAAAGAGTCTGAAACTGTATCTGAGACACACCTGCTCTTAACAGGTCAGCTGGCTCGTGAAAATCAAGCCTCTTTTCATCGGAGGTGTTAAGAAAAATCACACCGTGTCTCGCTCGAACCTTCACAATGAAGTCAGCGGGAACAGAGGGCCGGATTTGCTCTTTGACCCCCCTCGTGTTCTCGCTCTAAAGTTTGCAGCTCTCGGAGCTCCGCGACTGCTCATCAAAGGGACACTGGCCTCCTTTTTTTTTTTTTCGGAGACTCGCCCTTCCGTGGGAAGATTCGCGGCGAGACGCAGCCGCAACATGATCCACTCTGCATCCGCTGATTACAGTGTCGTGACCTGCCATTTGTACACTGGGATCATGGTGTCGGGAAGAGACACACACACACACACACACCCACACTAAATACTATGTAGTTTAGTTGTTGTGTGAATTCTAAAGCCGTTCTACACCTATTGTTATCCGGTTCTTTTTATTATTCTTACGCATGTTTTCCGCCACGGCGTAACCCCTGCAACGTTTGCACCACAGACATCATCAAATATTAAACTTTTTTAAATTAATTAAATTTTTTTAACATGTAAGTGGAGATGCACTCCAAATCCTTTTGAAACGCACTCCCACCTACTTTGAAAGTTAGCTCCTCCACCATTCTTTAACTGAAAAGCTGCATTTAAACCTAAAAATATTAACCTCTGGTAATTTTTTTTCATTTTTGCTGTTTGATATTTCAAAAACAAAGTTTCTGTGTCAAGTTTTTTTTTTTTGGGATTGTTTCATAATTTTTAATGGGTGTGTGCTGCGTGAGCTGGAGCGGTGACATCACAGCTTTAGAGAGCACACGGCATTTTCAGATTCTCTCAGAATTTCCTGCTAAACTCGCCGCTATGGCCGCAATCTTCCCTTTTTCATGCATCGTTTTCGGTAAAAGCATCGGAAAATTTATGCCCATCTAGACCGAGCGACTTTCAGATTTTTAGTTCCAGGACTCTCCGAACCCTGAGGGGAGCCCCCGACTCTCTCATTTACTCCAATGTTAAACAAGACCAAGATTTGAGTTGTGTGTTTTTTTTTCAACTCGCTGGCATTCTCACATTTTTGGGCCGACACACAGAAAAAAGAATACCAGTGCAATTGTCAGTCTCTTCTCTCTGAGCATGTATTTTTTTTATTTATTTTTTTAAGCCACAGCTGCCATGGTCTTTATAAAGGAGGCAGGAGTTCGAGGGGTGTCCTCAGCAGGTTTCAGGAAAAACGGTCCGCCTCTTAGCCACAGTGGTGGAAACATGAGGTACGGGGGCCCGGAAAGGGACAAGTGAACTCTTTCTGGCCTGAATGATCCTTTTTAAAGGAAGACAATATGAGACACACCTAATATTTCCAGCAATGTTTTGAAAAATGTCTTTTCAGCAATTGGCATTCACACACTTTCTGCAGGAAATGCACATTCTAGTTTAGAGATATAATTCAGTTTTCAAAGAACACTGGGCGAGATGGTCTCCTCCCCATCACGGCTCATAGAAAACATCTACATTTAATCGGGAGCAAAGCTTTGGGATTTTGAGATGGTCAGACAGAGACACCAACACAGCGGGGGGAGAAAAAAGATTTACAGTGCCATGGATTTGTTTCAGCCACCATTTGTTTATAACCAAAGGATACATTTTTGGACGGGACGTTGGCACAGGAAGGTTGATTATTAAAAAAGAGAGAAGCTCACTGATGGGTGAAATTTTTGGTCTGGGTTTGAAAGTGAAGGCATCTCCACACCATGATGCAACGCTCGCCGTCGGACACGCTCATTTTGCGCGCACACACAAAGCGGAGGCTCTTATGAGCGGTGTGTGTGTGTGCGCGCGACAGCCGGAGTCACAAGCACAACTTTTAATCCCAGCGGCGGCGGAGATGGTGTCCATCTCAGTCCAACATGCCGCTCTAGTCCAAGATTGATTCAAGACTGAGTAGACTGGCTTTTAATGACATCTCAAGACCAACTGTTGTCTGCTTTTGTTTCCATGTTAAAATGAGGTATCGCTGATGGACGGCTGAAGATTGAATTTTGGGAAACTTTCATGTTTCCCAAGAGAAAACATTTTTTTTTTTTGTTTGCATGAAATTTCATCTACTCGTCTTCCGCTTATTCCGGTTACGGGTCGCGGTCGTGCTGGAGCCGATCCCAGCTGAAAAGGGGCGAGCGGCGGGGTGCAAACACCCTGGATGAGTCGCCAGCTCATCGCAGGGCCACGTGAAGGACAGACAACCACTCGCACGCGCACCTGGGGGAACCAATTAACCTTGGCATGCTTTTGGAAGATGGGAGGAAGCCGGAGTACCCGGAGATAACCCACGCAGACCATGCGAACTCCACATAGAAAGATCCCAGGCCGGGAAGTAAACCTGCCACCTTCCTGCTATGAGGCACCAGTGCTAGCCACCGCACCACCGTGTCGCCCCATGAAATTTGTTGCAGCAAATCTTCACCAGAAGATTTCTACCAACAGGTCAAAGCTTTCACTTCAGTGAGTTACATCGATGTCAACGAGATGTCACACATGTGTTTTTTTTTTTTGTTTGTGTTTTTTTTTGTTAGCTACTGGCAGCCTTGCCATGACATAGCTTTTGTATATTCCGTCTGAAATCTGCGCAATTACGTTCACAATCAATTATATTGTCACTTCCTCAACACCATGCTACTTACTAATTATTACGACTCTTGTACCAATTGTTCTGGTTTTTTTTTTTTCCTTCTTTCTATTGACACTGGTCTTACTGTCCACTTGCTGCTGCGACACTGTGAAGTTCCCATTGTGGGACTTAATTTATCTATCTTTTTTTTAAATATTTAATATTTTTTATATTTATTCAAAAATCTATCCGAACCCGGTTTGGGAAATTGGTATTAACTTTTTAAACTTTTTCCTGCTCTGAGAGCCACAGTGACACACGGCGTCATTTGCTCTCATTGTCCTTCTGCAAGTTTTGCAGAAGGACATGAAGAATCCGATAAACCTATCAGGCCCAAATTGCGCTGCGGCATGGGAACACACTGTTGAGCGGGTCCAGACCAGTGTGTGTGTGTGTGTGTGTGTGTATATATATATATATATATATATATCTCATCATCCAGCCCAGCCACAAGCCACACATTGATCATAATGAGTCTCTGTCAGTGGCATCCAACAGTATTGAGCCAGATCCTGCGTGTCAAGGGAGCAGCCGAGGCAGAGGCACATCCCCATACCTCCCAAGCTCTGTCACCGGTTTGTATTCAGCTTGGACTGATTAAAACTGATGGGGTGACATGATTGTGACCTGTATGGATTTCTGATGCTTCCATCCGCACTGCCCGACTACATGTGTTTTCTTCCCTTTGACAAACCCGCCTGGGAGCCCTCGGGATCGAGCTGCTGAATGCATAATTAAAGAGACAGCAGGCAATCAATACCAAAAAAAAAAAAACGGTAACGGCATAGGAGGACAAGAAATGGCCAGAGAGCGCAAGGGGGGAAGAAGACGCCATCTAAACTTTCCAGCCATGTCCATCAGCAGCAGTCTTAAGTATTAACTTCTAAATCCCGGTGTGAGTTTCCCGTCTTGACGTAACTCCTGCAAAGCACAATAATCCTCTTTAGAAGTCCATGCAGAGCAGCATCGATCTGGATGTTTGAGCATCCTGACACGACTGTTTAACATCTGATGCCATTAACTTTGCCATATTAGATGTACATTGGAAGTTTGTGGTATTGGGAACAAGGTTCTAAGATGGCGTTGTTTTTTTTTTTTTTTGTTTTTTGTTAAATGTAAATTTAAAATGTGGCAGAGCATTGGTACCATTTCAGCGATTTGAATGTTTAAAACATTTTTTTTTCTCCCTGCGAATACAACATACTGCAAAATTCCATTTTTATTTCCGGTGCAGCCAGACATTGTTGTGTTTTTTTTTTAACTTGGCATTGTGATTGACGTCTCCTCTGGCTGACAAATTACATTCCGTTCTGTCACTTCCTCACTGTCACTCTCCCTCCAGGCAACAGAAATGTTGGTTTTCTAATGATTTAAGGGACATTTCTTGCATATGCCCCAAAACAAACTCAGTAATTGGGAGCAAAAACACTCAAGGACAATGGTAAGAGTGCAGAAACATCTACTTTTAGCATAATGAGGCGCAATCACTCATGTTATTACATCTGGGAGACAGGCTGCAGTTCACATGAAGTACAAAACACACTGCACATCCCACGCTGCCCCGGCCGAGCCTCTTGGGATGAGGTTTATGATCCAGAATTACACTCTTTTTATTGCTTTCATGCAACTGTGTTGAACGTGTGATAGCAAACTGTTGGTGATGATGAATTTGAGAGGTTTTGACCTTTCCTGGATGGCCCTTTTTTTTGTTTTTGTTTTTAAATATTTACAGTCTTTAATCACTTGACATTATGCAACCAGTGACCCGCTTTCGCAGGCCCACCAAGTTTACGAGTGTCTTTTGTGTCGTATAATCAAGCCAAAGAGTGATGTTTCATAGCTCTGCTGTTTTCTTTCCTGTCATTAAAACTGCGCCATGCGCGATGGTCATGCAGAAATACATCCACCGCGGAGGGAGAAGTGCACTGAAAGTTAACAGCAGTCCCCCTGGAACATGACTCACACTTAATATGTGAAGTGAAACTGTGGAGCTGCTCTCTGCCAACATCCTGGTCAGTCAGAGTTCCCCTGAACTCGTTTTTACTGAGAGCCTCAAAGTCCAGGCAGGAACACACCAAAGTCCAGGAGTGTGAGCCGAGAGCCGACTGCCCGCAGCCTTGCTGGGATTCGCTGCCTCTTGTGTCTCCACCTGGGCCGCGGTAATTAACACCGTACTGGGTTACAGTCCAGAGTTGCTCAACAGAGAAGTGTGTTCGTGTAGCTGCTGCACATAAACGTGAGAGCGACCAGGAAAGTTTAAGTAATGCAGTGTTGCAAGGACGAAAAACTCTTTTCTTTTCTTTTTTTTGTTTTTCTCAGGCTTTTAAATAACATTTTTGGAGTTCAGCATTTACGGCACACTCACTGATCCCAGTACATCACTGTTGCGTAAGTGCATTTAATTGCAGTAACCATTTGAGGGCACGTTGGCTTGATGCAGGAGTTTGTACGGGGCAACGCAGTTCGCATCAAAGTGTGCAACCTCGTGACTCTTTTAATTTTATCAAATTAACTAAACGGTTACATGTTTTTAGCTGCCTTGCTAATATTTTGTGCAGAGTTAGAAGGCACATAATCCGAAGCTTCCCTGGCAGCACATCGCACAGACCGCAGAGCGATGCTAACGTTAGCTCCAAATAGGATCAGGGAAACCCTTCAACACGTTGGCTGCTTGTTAAACAATAACGGCCACGTTTCCGTGGAAATTTATTTTATGTGCACTACAGTATTGCATTAGAAAAAGATGAACGTACATTTGCTAAATAAAACCAAACTTTAATGGGATATCAAACTTTCTACATAAGTTGTGATTACAGCAAATTGAACTCACATGACTGTTTCCGCTTTTGAGAGAAGAGGCTGTTTCTGCTGCCTAAATATTCCCATGTGTTCAATATGAATGGTATTCACAACAGGTGTGTGTGTGTGTGTGTGTGTGTGTGTGTGGACTGAGGAGGTCAAATTATTTCACGGTCTAATTGATTAAAAGAAATGCCACAGCTATTTTAAATGCAGCTATCATGAAATGGATTTTGTTTCTGGTTGGCAACCTCCACTTCTGTTTCTCTGTCTATAGCCATGCAAAACCATATGCTTTTTTTTTTTTTTATAGCTAATTAACTTGTTAATTTGCTACGGACCATTTCATACAATCATCTAATTCACATTTTTGTGACATTTCAAACTTGGCTTTTAAATGTATCTTGATAATAATAAGATGGAAAAACATGTCTGGTTTGCTGTCCCTTGTGCTGACGGAGCTCTGAAATTAATGGTAACTTTAAAGTACTTTTTTGCTTTGACATGTAAGCAATTTCAAACCGATATCCAGTAAGATCAAATAATGTGCACCACAGGATGTTTTAAAAGAATTTTGTTCAAGACATATCAAGCTACGTGTTTTTTCCTGCAATCTTAGTGGCTCTTGTAATCACTTATGCTAATTTGGATGGAAAACGCCATTCTAACCCCGCTAAAACGAGACTTGACAATCCATCGCTGTGAATCTTTTTTTCTTTATCGGGGCCCAATTAATTTCCCCTTCATTTCACGGCTCATTATTGTACTCCTGCGTGTTCAACTGTTTGCATCTCACCTCTAATGACCTGAGCGGGAAGGCAGAAACAGCCTCGGTGTGGCTGGACTTTGGCCAAAACACACCAAACGGACCTTCATTAAAGAACAGCAGTAGCCTACCACTGGTGCAGATGGTGCTGCGCAAAACATACCATGGTATGCTAGATATGTGACATTTTTTTGCGGTTGTCTGCACTTATTATTTTTTTTTTTTTTTTTTTGAGACCCGGGTAAGCTGAGCGCTCATGCACATGTTTATAAACCGTGTGTGTGAATATGTATGTACGCCGTCACTCATATGTCTCAGAGCTCCCCAGACAAGCGAGTGGCTGTGACTTAATTTACAGCAGAAGGGAGCAGTGGGATATTGGAAAGATGGGCCTCCGCTCCCTTTTGTTGAACTCCAAATGCGTTGCGCTCATAATTGGACCTATACAAAGACGGGCTGCATAAGGGCTTTATAGGAATGAATAGGTTGAATCAAAAAGGCTGCTTGAATGATTTGCCCCTGACTCCACCTTGATTGACACTCTAAATACAGTCATGACAGAGGAGCTGGAGCTCCGGCTTAGCGGAAAGCCTCTGCCTGGGGTTTTCCTGCTCCCTTGTTTTTAATTAGTGACGCCGAAACCTGTAACCGGAGCTGGGGCTTAAACAAATTTAATTGCTACATAATAGCCAGTTTAATACAATTGTGGAGCAATTAGGATGGATATTTGTTGCTGGCTGGCACAATAACACTTGCGGTGTGTGTCTCCCTTTCTCTGTCTGCGTCTTGCAGTGTTGAAGCGTGTTCTGCCAGGGGATTTCTCCCGTGGGCACCCGGCACAGATGCGCTCCCCGAGTTGCAGCATATGGGGTTGTGGCGCCATCAAAACCATTGCTCCCGTGTAACATTTACTCAGTCGCTCCCCAGTCCTGCTGAAGTATTCCAATTAGAATTAATTACACTGTCTCTTTCTCTCTCCCCGGCTGCGGATTTCCATGTGTGATTAAGATGAGCTTAGCACGCAACATGCAATTTATTATTATTTTTTTTCTTTTCTTTATGGGCAATTGTGGTTAATGTTCCCGAAGAATTCACTCCCCTGACATGTCTATTCAAGATTTTGATTGCAAAGCATACTGCGCCAAACTATAGGCAGACTGCAGCACCCTCAGCTATATGACTGTCACAGCTGTCAAATGTCTCATTACCCCATGTCAAGTCAAAGGAGTATTCATATTTATGTCATGAGGCTGCACTGTATGGGGAATGGTGGTACAACCTATTATTTATTGAGGGGGACTATGACAGACAATGTACCTGAGGAAGTCTGAGAAGTGAAAAAATAACATTCCTCTCCCTTAATAAGGCTGTCTTGTCAAACATTTATGGGACAGAAGGAAAACAAGGAGTGAGACGCACGTTCATTGACATTGTGATCGTGGAAAGCTGTCACAGGATACAGGTAAGCGAGAGCACCAAGGCAAAATCGGGCATTGTGTTTTGGAGGAAGCACTTATCACTGAATTGCCCCAAGGTCTTTTTTCAAAAAAAAAAGAAAAAAAAAAGGCAACAGGCTGTGTTTTGTTTGTGCATCATGAGTGAGTGCGAAAGCGGTAACCCATATCTATTTCCAGGAAACTGCAATACAAGAGTTTCACTCCAATACCATATTGTCATTATTTGACAAAAAGAAGAAGGGGGGGAAAAAAAAAGACACCCTGTACTGCAGAATGCTTGCAGCCAAAGTTCAAAGATCTATGCTTACATGCATTAAGGCAAACTGGGTCATCTATAATTCGGAGAATGTGGAGTGTTTTTGCAAAGTTGCGAGCATGCCGGAAAATGGTAATAGTGGTGGAATAGGTGGCCTGTTGTGAGACGTCGGGGTTTTGGCTCAATTTTTAAAAGGTCTCGCGGTTAATCTGGGTGGTCTGAGAAGTCCATGTGAGACTGTCGCTCCTCAACGGCTCTCTAAGTCCACGAATCAAACAGAGGCTGCTGTTGTGAGGCGACACGCTGCAGCCGTCACCGGCCACTGTGCCTTTCACGGCGGAGAAGCCTGGACACAGTCGGCTGACGTTGCGAGGTAAGAGCGAGCGCTACAAACGTTTTGCCTCTTAAGAGACCGGAGACTCTAAAAAGTTGAATTAACTGTTGCGCTTCCTCACACCCGGCAACTTAGTGAGTCAGTGCGCATCTTCATCCAGGAACATGAATCAAGGTCTCCCCAGGCAAAAGCAGTGGTTTTAACATGTGGATTTGGTCACTATTTGAGAGGCGCTAGACGAGATGGCCAACAAACGTATCATAAAACGCCGTCTGCCTGTCTTTAGGCTGCTGCGGACAACGGTGGCGCAGCATCATCCCCGTTTTATAGGTCTACGGCTTGACTGGGCTCACCTGTGGAACCAACGCCGCTTTATCTAAGCGGCGGGTGAAGCACCAGCAGAAATGTCACCTGCCTGCTCACTGCGACTGGAATATTCCTGGGAAGCCACGCGTTGAGCTGTTTTTTTTTTTGTTTTGTTTTTTTCTGCCCAATTGCAACATGAGCGTAAATGACGAGATCAGGTAACAGTTGGTTGTAACAGGTGCCGGGTGACGGTGCGTCGCAGTCGCGGCCCTGTAAACTACACTCCATTGTTCAGTGCAGTAAATTCCAGCAAAAGCATCAATCACGATATGCAATTGTGCCACTTTTATAAACCTCGGAAAAAATGAGGAAGTTGCTTAAAAACAATAACCCTGCTTGTGCATATGCACAATCACTGGCCACTTTATTAGGTACACCTGTTCAACCCCCCCCCCCCTCGCGCAAATGAGATGGCAGCAACTCAGTGCATTTTGGCATGTAGACGTGGTCCAGATGATGAACTGAGGTTCCAACTGAGCGTAATAATGGGGAAGAGAGATGGTTTAAGTGACCTGGCATGTGGCAAGGCTCTTGGTGCCAGACGGGCTGGTCCACTGGGGTTTTCACACACAACCATCTCTAGGTTTTACAGAGGATGGTCCCAAAAAGAAGATATTCAGCGTGCGGCGGTTCTCTGAGTGAAAATCCCTTGTTGATGCCAGAGGTCAGAGGAGAATGGCCAGATTGATTTGAGCTGATTTGAAAGACAACAGTTACTTAGTCAACCACTTGTTGCAGAACAGCATCCCTGAACCCTGAAGCAGATGGGCTACGGCAGCGAAAGCATTTTATCGGGTACACCTTGCTTGTTTAAGTGGCTGAGTGTTTTTTTTTTTTTTTTTTTTTTAAATAAATATGGCATTTTTTGAAACCCCCTCAATTATCATTTATTACCTCATTTTGCACCCTTTTTTCAGGTACTACCTCTTTTTTGCATTCACTCCTGATTAGTGGACCGCTTCTTTTTTAAATCATCTGCGGTGAGAAGCAACAGCAACATCTTCAGAACTTTCGTATGAGATGGCTGCCAGATGAAAACTTTTTTTTTTTCTCAGCAAAATATGCTTGATATAACTGAGTCAAATTAAACTTGAAAGGGAATGCTTTTAGTTTGGTATTTCCTCTTATCCACAGAGAAACCTGAACGCTTCCTATACAGCTTCCTTTTGGAGAAGAGGGACATTATTTAAATTGGATTACCAGCATTCATGTTGCAGTTCAGCAAATTAGGCAAAAACTAGAGTACATGCCCTCATTGGCGCTTCAATTATTGATACAAACTCTAATTACACAATTATCAGGCAAATGGAGCTGGATACTCGAGGGGCACACGGCGGTGCTCAGAAAGCCATAATTGGGATCTGATGGTCAGGGGCTGCTCATTAATTGACCCCTGCTGATCTGCGCTGAACAGAACCGTCAATAGAGGGCCATTAACTATGCAACATTGACGTTCACGAAAACATTTGTAAATGAAGATGGCAGCAGCCACTCTGCTGGAGCTGCCGTCAGCTGTAGCCGTGGTGGGATGATGGCGGCGGCCTGGTAACACACTTTTCTAAAAAAAAAAAAAAAAAAAAAAAACCCTCCTGCCCGGCCGCAACATCGCCAAACAATGAGAGGAGACGGCTTACAGGCAAGCGAGGCTCTTTTGAAACCGAAGAATCAAACAAAGAATGGTGTGTCTGTGCCAGCGCCGGGACGCCTGTACCCTCCGAGCCCCCGGGGCTTTGGCCAGACAAATGGTGCCCAGCGGTGGCGTCTATTTACTGGCTACCAGACACTCGGGAGGCACAGTGAAGATAGGCGTACCTATTTGCACAAAAGCAAAGGGGCAGCATCCACCACCAGGGCTGCGGCAGACGATGAAAACAAACACAGCGCAGCCACTGCACGCACCGCGCGTCTGACGGCTCCACGCGGGCACGGTGGGGGGGGGGGACAAAGAAAACAGACGGGGGTTGTTGTACATGTTAGATGAGGTTGATGTTCCACTCGGGAACTGGCCGAGGGACCAGGCAGCAGTCCAGTAAGCTGTCCAGCCACCCCATCAACCAGACAAATGAACAAAGTGTTTGTGAAAAGACATCAGCGGGGGACACCCTGCACCTGGGGCTGAGTAAACTTTTTTCATGCTTTTCAGCAACTCGCCCTCTTTTTCTTTCTGGTCTCTCCCTTTTTTTTTTTATCACCAGGAGGTATAACGTGCTCTGCAAAAGAAAACATTTCCTACCAGTCCGCCTTGAGAAAAGCCTTTGTTTTTTTTCTCGCCACCTCCTGTAGACAGAACACTGTTTAATAGTCTCCTGATAATGACCCCTTCCCCCTGCTAACCCCGCCAACATGCCTGCATGAGGAATGGCCGTGCTTGGCGAGAACGGGAGGCGCATGTTGGTGGGAAGCATAAATTGCAAATAAGCTACTCGAGCATCCAGATGGTTGCCATAACGGATATAGGCTGAGAGGGATATTTTTAGACGCACCGCGATTGACCAGCAGACACGAGAGGGCAGAGGTTCTGGGCGTTTTTTTTATCTCCCACATGATGCCAAGCCAAGACAATGGGGAGCATTTCTACGGTACACGAGGGTGCAGCTCCATCCTGTGAAAACACTGAGTCCACAGGAATATGGGCATTAACTGTCTGACCCGCTCGACCTCGGCGGCCCAACCTGCCACCAAACGTCTCCGCGAGCAACTTTCCCTGCTGCGTCATCAGTTGGCCAGCAAGTGCACATTCACGCTCACCTTGAAGCGCCTCGAAAAAAGGCAACTGCAAGGCTGATTTTTTTTAATTTATTTATTTATTTTTTAATTTTCAGGAAATGAGATTTCGCAGGGAAGCCCTACACCTCGCCATGCACACTGAGTGGTGTACGCTGTGTTTTTATTGTAAACTAACTACTCGAGTCCTGGTTAATAAGAGAACAGTATGTAATAATATACATCGTTCTTAACAAGTTCTCGAGCTGTGTGCTTTGAAACAAAAAAAAAGTAAAAAAAAGTACAATAAATCGACAAAATATTGGACTTTGTTACTCAGCTGCTCATTTTTCTTTTTAGGCGTTGGCTCGCTCTTGTTTGTGATCGGCTTGCTCGGCATTACGCAGACAAATGTCATCTATCTTTGTAAAATGAAGCCAAGCTTTGGGCAGTGTCCTCCTCTTGTTATTTCACAATAACTCCCTTGTTGCTGGTTTCCATGGATGAGTTCAACATCGCTTTTTTTTTTTTTTTTTTTTTTTTTTTGCAATTTTAGAGGCAAACAATTCCAGTGGTTTGAACGATTTGAAACCAGTTCTCAACTGATTGTGAGCTAAATCTCAAATTACCGTACAGTGGTTTTGCAGTACGATATTTTGTCAATATTCGCATCTAATTCCCAGTGAGACAGGAAATAAGCATGTTTTGAACACTCATGCATGCATGGTGAATACAAAGCCACCGCCAGTCACGGGGGAAACGGCTTCTCCTGTATGTTCAAAAGCACCATAAGGCCGGCCAGCCCCTCTAAACCTCACCACTTAATATTTACTACTGCAAATTGTTTCAAATCTTTATGCTGGCTGCGTCATTTACAGCTTTGACAAGGCTACGAGGCCAATTCTCAGCAATGACAGTAGATTTCCAAACGTTCGACTCTTTTGTGCAGCCTCACGGGCAAGCTTGCTGTGAGATCTTGGACGCGAGGCTTGTGAAACACCTCCCTGGAACCAAAGACCAGGCTCTTTAAATACATGTTTGCTAATTCTGGGGCTCATTTTTTGAGGTCAGCGTGTGGATCTTTTCCACTGTCGTTAACGGAGGTGTAACTGGACTCAAGCGTGCAACGATCCGGTTACCGTGACATTTCTAGAGAGCACGGCGCAGCAGCCACGTGGAGAGCGGCGGCCGGAATGCTAGCCTAGAATTCAAATATAGATCAAGACAGTCAACTCTCTCTCCGGCAGTCCAGGAAAAGCGAAGTCAGAGTGCCTCATGTATGACCGAATTTTGACATAATTCCTGAAAAGAAATTTATTTCTTTTGGAGCTTTATGTCCAAGCAACTTGCTGTTTTCCTAAATTTCTTTGTTCCTATGAATCAGTTAAGTTTTGCAACTCCTTCCTGCCATGGCTATCATGACACTGGAAGTGTGAACAAGAGATGCATTCTTTATTGTCCCAGACTAGTCTTGGTGGGAGTTCACACTCTGAGTCTGGAGTCTGGAAAATTTGTACTGCAGTTCAGCTCTCCAGACAAGGGAATAGCTGTCAACTGCTGGAATGTTCTTGTGAAAATAAACAATGCTCGGGCTGCTCTCGGTGTCTCCGCGCGTTTCCCCTCTTAACTCTTCGTTTTAGCCCTCTCCCCTGGAGTCGTTATGCAAAAAACAGTTGCAGCAGAATTGAAAGTAAATCAGAGTCATGTCTCCTCAAGGTTGGGGGTAGTCAATTCTGGCCCTGAGAGTGCCATCTTTCAACTCCTCAGCAGAAACATGTGTTCAAGGTATGGTTACAGGAGCCCGTCCAAGTCAGCCGCAGATCATATTAATCGCCCCTTTTCATCGTGGCACTAAAAAAAGAGATTTTTCTGTGTCCCAGCGCTTTGAGGTTTTAGCAGCTATGGCGACTGCAATGTTTGTCTCCTGCAACATGCCTCCAATTTGGAATGATAACTTTGCATTGACAAACATCTGTTATCGAGTCATTTTGTGCTCCACGTGGAGATGGCCTGTCAGTATGAGCGCAAAATGCGGTTTTCATTTTGGCACAAATTACAACAGTAGCCATGTAATAATAAAATCAGCCCAATTAGTTCCGACTGTTGCCAGTGTGCCGTGTCTGTAACATGTAACTGGAAATTAGTACATCTTCTTTTGAAGGAGGCACAGCTTTATCCTCGTGGCGACCATCATACATGTCGAAGCCACTAAATTTGGGTTCGTTATTAGTCGGTGATGAACTTTCCCCTGAAGACACAGTTTAAAAGGACCCCCGCACGTCGCCAAATCCAGATTACCGCTCCGGCATGGAGGCGGGAGGAGGCTCAGCGGCCTGAGCTGGCACAGGTAGCAGAGTTTGAGCGTTCTCTGGTTTCGTTTCCTTGGCCCACATACAGAAGCGGCGCGGCCATCAACTTATCAGGAGCCGGCTGTCATCGGGGGGAATTTGCAAAGTGAGTTTGTTATTGGATCCTGGATGTGGGTGGAAAAGCCGTCAGGTTGTCTTTCTAGGCTCGAGGTATGGCCCTGACTCAACTGCCTACCAATAACCACCGAGTATTATTGCATCTTGGCTGCTCGGCATCTATTGTCCTACTGCTGAGGATACATGAAGTATTGATCAGGAGCGCTTCAGTGATGAATATCTGTATGGATGCTGCAAATGCTGTTTAAATGCTGCGCGTGCTGGATCTTCTCCGAAAGAGCTAAAAGTTCCCAGAAAATATTAAGATCAACCCTAAGATTAACCACAAAGCCTTGTGTGCAAAAACTGAGATTACAAATACACTCAATGTGTACTTTATGTAAATGTGGCTTAAAAGGTTATTGCAAATGGCAACACTCAGCTTTTTTTTTTTTTTTTCTTTTGCTGCAAAACATTTGAGTGAGGTGCTTGCATTTCACAGGACACGGAAACGCCTTTTGTGAACAGGTTTATGATATCTTGAAAATTTTACTTGCATGACCAGCTGTTTTCACTCCGAGAGGGGAAGTAGAATCTGTTTCCATCATTAAAATCTTCCAATAAAAGGCCAGAACATGGCTGGTGGTAGCAGCAGGTACATGTGGACTGCTGATAAGTCCGAAATATTCCTCGTCTGAAGAAATGAACAGCTATTCAAGATGGGAAAACGGCAACAGATTAGCTGGGCAGCAGGTTTTGTTCCTCCTTCTTCTTCTTCTTCTTTTTCGCAAAACAACTGCAACATTCCTGGTTTGTGAAATCGACATCATGCACTCTTTTCATTACTGCCATGTGTGACATAACCACGACTGCCAGCCTCCAAATGAAACTACAGCTTAGTTTATTCACCCCAGCTGAAGTTAAACGCATCCGGGTAGCATTTTTCTTTTGGAAATTGCCATTTGAATGTATAAACTGCGATTGTTGAGGTCTGTTGCAGATGGTGGGGAGGGGGATCTACCAATTTTGAATCTGGCAGCGTTGAGCGTTCGTGAGCACGGTCAAGTTGAGGTTAAAGCTAAACTGAAGTAAGCGCTGTTCCATTTAAACTGGTGCATTTGGGGCTTTGTTGCTTTTAGTAGTTGTTATTGTATATGACAGCAGCTTCAATATTTGATATCTCAGTCTAGACCCAAAAAAGGTTGCACAACTATTCTGGCTACGCCGGTCTCTGGGGATGGCAGTATTAATCAGGTGTTGTGTCTAAAGGTAGCATACTTTCTGAGAAATGCTGTTGAGTACAAAATGGCAGCCCAGTACAAATCGGGTGTTTCAAACCATTTTCTTGCCGAGAGTCGTGTAATTTCGATCTGGTTGATGGGGGGCAAAAAAACTTCCCTGTAGATGCACTGATTCTTCAAACTGAACATCATCAGAATGAATGCTCCTGTGATTATGAAATTACCTCTAAAGAGGAATTAATTGGTTGCGATTCATGCCGTCCGGGTCCCACATGAAAGCCCCCATTTTTAATTTACTGTCTGAATCTTAGCAGTTTGAGAGCGTCGGGGGGGAGTGAAAGGCCAGCGAGAGCTCTCTGCTCGGCACGTACGCCTTCCTGCAGCTGATACTCAGCTTAGCAGATCAAATACACAGGGCCCAAACCAAATATTGCTCTTTGAGATCCACCAGGCACTCGATTATTTTCCTTTCAAATGAAGTTTCATTATTTTATGGCGGTCGTCCACTCCGTCTCCCATCCGCGCCCCCTCCCCTCCACCCCTCCTCCCACCACACCGTATGAATATCACAAGCCGGCATAGACGGGGAAGCTCACAAAATGCTTATGGATCCAATTTAAGGCAGCACGTTCGACGCTGGGCCACCCACGCGGGTTTTTACGTCGTCGCTCGGAATACTTTCCTTTCGAGAAAAAAGAGTCAGTCTATCTATAACCGGGTCCCTGAGAAATGCTTTTGCACAGTTTGAGTAGGGACTGTCAAGTCAGACAGAACACGAGCGAGCCGTGATCATCTGTCACAGACGGAATGCGGCATTTGTCTGCAGTTTATTTTGGCCAAGATGCCACAGCAGCTAGAGGGAGGTCCGTGAGACGTGACCTTGGGCATAATTGTATACAATTTTTAAGTTCCTCTGAATTTACTCTGACAGACGTTGTGGTGTCTGGGAAGGGCTCCCTCTTGAAAACGTGGATCAATACGGCGCATCACAACAGCTTCACCATCATCGAAACTGACTCCTGACCCGTCGGCCGGCGCTTCCTCATTAAGTTTATGTCATTTTACGTCTGCGAACAGCAGACTGTTGAGACACCTGATTAGTTTGTTGATTAACACATCAGAGAGGGAATTACAGCTGCTGGAGCATTCAAGGTCAAGTTGACTTTCCCTGTCACCTCCTTAACGTGGCGTGAAACCAGTAATACATTCTGTTTAATGGAGTGACACAAGGCATCGCTGTGGGCCGGGCCAGACGGGTTTGATCGTGGTCACCGAGCCAGAAAGTTGGTGCTGAGCGGCAGAAGGCGCACCAGGAGCCCTCCTCTATTTCAATGCGTGGTCTGACAGCCCGTATTTTGCTGATGGGGACCTAATAAGGCCTGGCGTGGAGTGACCCCGGCCCATGCCTGCTGACAGTCTCCAACGCCACCTCCCCCCCTCTCCCCTCGCCACCCCACGCCTCCACCACCCGGCTTGAGCCATCAGGCGGCCCCTTCATCACGGAGGCCCATATGTCTTTCCACATTGGAGCAAACTTTGACTCTTCTTATGAGAGGCCATTGCTCGTGTCAGATGGGCTTAATGACTCAATCTATCTGATCAAATGGAGGACGGCGGTGGTATGCTTGGAATGGGATTGGGCCTGGCCAGAGGGCAGTGGCCTGTTTACGTGAGTGTCTGGCGAGGGGTGAGGTTGTCTTCTCTTTCTCCAAAGAAACCCAATTTTTTTATTTTACTTTTTATTTAATTCGTGCCTTCAGCTTGGTCTTGATATTAAAAAGAATAGCAGAACAAGAAAATAGAAGGTTCGGTGGAACCATGATTTAGAAAGACACAAGAAGAACTGTGAGAGGCGAAGAAGTTGGTGAGGTATGAAGTCGGAGCAGATTGTCTTCAAACCTGAGTCGTCTGATTGCCAGCAGGGGGTGACTCCACTGCAAAAAGAAGACTGATTATAATATCAATTGAAAAAATGAGCCCACTTCTCACTTATTACAGTTCTACACTTTTTAAAGGTGTAAATTTGCTAGTTTCAAGTCTTTTTAGGTTTGGCATGATGTTCCTATTGCAAATTACAGGTCCTTTTTTTTTAAAAAGGTCTGCGTTGAGTCTCAGTCGTCCATGTCATAGCGCTCCTGAGAGCTTTGGCAGAGGGCAACCAGACTGGATTATTGAGATGTGAAACATCTTCATCAGCTGAAAGAGGCTCAGTTGCCTTCGAACTAAGCTCACTGGTTCCTTTCAGAGAAAAATGGATGATGCCGCTGGGTTTGCTTTGGGGTTAAGTCACAGCAAACTGCTGGTAGCTCCAACCTTTAGTCGGGTGCAAAACCCAAGATGGTGCCAATCTAGAGACTTCAAAACAGGAGACCAGTGGCCTGGACTTGAAAGCGGGATTCACATACCCGGGATATCTCTCCGTTACCTGGGTTGACTTACCCAGACGTTTGCGATCCTGGCAAGCGGCACAACGAAGCTGGTTATCAACTTGGTAACCGACCCATGATCAGTGCGCTCTCTCATAAAAGGGGCGGTGTTCGCAGCGTCCGACCAATCGCAAACATGGAGAAACCCCCTCCAGGGCAGCCTACGGTACAACGGATGAGCTGACAATTATTCTTTAAAGACATCAAGAATTCATGTCGTCCAGCCCAAAAGCAACACTTTTGCCGCAGCGAAAAATTGCCCACTCCTGTTAATGCGTAAGTTTGTGAGATAATACAATTTTAATTCATCGGACGATATAAACGGACAGCACTCACTCAATTTCACTTTATTACGGCACAGACTGTTTCGGGCTGAGCGCTTCCCCACTGCCCTTCCTTTCCTTTCCTTTTTAAATTTTCTACTGAGTTCTTTTTGTTTTTCTTATCCAGAACATAACCTGCCCTGAAGCAGGTTAGCTGTTCAGCATAAGTCTCCATGGTGATTCACCCCGGTAAGAAGTGAACCAGCATCGTAGGGCGGAAAACCCAGGGTGTTAACCCTTAACTTACCTCGATAAGACAAAATCCAGCTCCATAGTACAGGCGTTAGTAGTTGCAGTTGGTCCATCCACGGAAATATGAAAAACACTTTGATCATGCAGGCTATATTGTTTATCACCGCCCGCTTGTGCTTGCTTCTACTGCGGTAGCTTCATGGTTAGCGACCGAAAAATGAGCAACACCAGTTGTTTCAGGTTGCATTTACTTTCATTCTGGATTAACTTGTCAATTTTTAGTCTCTTGATTTATTCACCATTCCAGGCACAAATGCTGTTTCGTTTTTTTTAAAGGACTACATTTTAGTAAATTTGCTTTTTTACTTATGAGGTGAAATGAAAGAACTGAAACCACCACGTTGCATGCACCGTGATGCACCGCGTTAGCTAGTCTTGGCATAGACACACAGGCTGGAAGAAACGGCGTGGCACTAAAACACACACATTATGACCACTGCATGTTCACCATAGAATATGATCGCAATGCAATAGAGTCGCCCTTCAGGAGAAATTTCAGGTTGAATTTTGATTTTTTTAATTGGGATGGTAATTTGTGATGAGTGGGATGACCAAAATATTAGGGACACCGCTCAGTATAACCCAATACCGTTCGCCAGCATCACAAATTACAAACACCTCTCTCAAACGGATCCAACAAAGACTCAACATAAATTATATTAATCATTATATCCTATGGTAAACATGCAGTGGTCATGCTGTCATGCTTGATTGGTGTATTTACCCTATTGTAGCTTTCAGTATGGCAAAACGCCAACAGCGATCCATGGAAATATGAGCCATTTTGTAATTTTGGTTGACCTGACCCTTTTACTAACTCAGTCTAATGGCTGGACCCATTGCAGCTCCCCTCTGGGAAGTGAAACCCTGAGCCGACGCTTTAGCTAACGCAGAGCAGACAAAACATTTCCTTTTGCTCGATAGCATCTGCCTGAAGCTCGAGTCAAAGGGTCGGTGCGTGAGAGCGAGGGGAAAGAGATTGTGACACATTTCAGACAAGTGCTAATGAATGTAAACATCACTGGGATGAAGACAACACAGCGTGTGGAAACATCGCCTCTCCGGTGAGGGTAATTTAATCCATCTTTTCAAATGCCTCGCGCCTGCCACAATTGTCTTATCGTCCTCATCATGGGAGACAAGCCCGGGATGAATCAGGTCAGGGAGACGGGCAACGGCGAGGGAGAGGCAGGGAAGGGAGACCTCCTGTTGAGAACATGAAGGGGGACATTTCCACTGCGAGAAAGGTGAAGGACACCTCGGGGTGCAATCCACTTAATGGAAAAAGTGATGAAACTTTAGATTTATTTTCTCCTTTCCCTGATTAAGGAGGAGTGTTTCGGGTTGAGTCAGTGGGGAGCTGATTGAATTTGTGTTGGTTCAAAAACACAATTACTTTGGGGAGAAAGATAAAGATGCCTTCAATTAGCTCGCTGCTTCCAGATATAAATATTACATGGTATATTTTGTCTCTCATTAATACATTCATCCTCTGATTTATTTGTTTATTTCCTTGCGCTTTGGCGTCTTTGTAGAAAGTATCTGGGGGGTTTCAGCACCTCTTTGTTGTGCTTATTTCACAAACGCACCAGGATGAGATGTTTTCAGTCATTCTGACATCAGCTTGTACAACAGCGCGACTGAGAAGCTCCACCCCCCGGCGACCTATGACCTCCGCTGACCCTCATTAGTCAGGCCTGCGCGGGCCTGACGACTGCTGGATGAGCTGGCCGCTCATCTTTTTTTTTTTTTTTACCGAGAGGCTCATGGTGAGACGTTCATATGGGCAACGTTTCAGTCACGGACCTTCATCAGTAATTAAACGGACAACTCCCAACACATCGTCATAGCCGGGCTTTCGCAACGAGTCATGAAGAGGAAGCGGTTCCCCAACGCTGAGACTATTGTCACATCGGTGATTTGGGAAAATTTTATAAAGGTCAAAATAGGTGGAATACAAATGGGAATGATAATGATAAAAAACAAAACAAAAAAAAAAGTTTTTCCCTGTAGAAAATGGTATGTATTTTTTAATAAACAAAATATATCTAAAAAAGGAAGCTGTTCAGAGCTCAACTTGAAGAAAAGAAATAACAGTAGTTTTGATGACGCATTGCAAACTAAGTCAAAATTATATAAATCTACCTTCCTTTTTTATAGTATCAGATTAACACACAGGTATCATAAGACCACACAATCAGTAGAATTTAAGAAGATACACAAGATGTTGTGACAAAAGATGCGAAAAGTATATTTTTGCTTGGTCTACTTGCAGACTATTCCATTTATTACAAGTAAAAAAAAAAGCTGTTTTATGCAAAATTAAGCAATTAGTGCACAAGGTCAGACGGATATAAAAAAAAAAAGTAAAGCAGCACTATTAATTTGATAGACAGTTTTAAAAAAAATAATATTTGTTTTTTGTTTTGCTTTTTAGTCTTTTACCCGCCACGTTAACAGGGTCACTCATCACAAACCAGACACGTGCTCTCTCGGGGGCTTCCACGGGGATGTCATTTCTCATGGCCTCTTGGAAAACACAATATACAAACGCTGTTATGAGGCAGGGCCACCTAGTGAGAGAGAGAGCCGACAATCACGATTCACAAAGTGCTCCATTCAGAGGAAAAGCGGCTGCAAAATAAACACCTACAACATGATAAGGAGGCAGCAGACAGCTGGACCAGTGTATGCGGAGGGCAGGAGACAGACATGCTTGCACATGCTCAGTAGGTTCTCTCCCTTTTTTTTTTTTTTTTTTTTTTTTTTTTTAAATTTTGCCCAAGATGTCCAATACAATGTAAAATTCAACAATGGAGAGCAGCTTTCATCGACTTCATTTTTTCAGTGAGGTGTTCAGAGTGTAAACAAAAGAAAATGGGATTTCGCATCTTGGCACTCCAAAATAAAGCATTATTCATGGTGAACTTATGAAAACTTTTTTTTTTTTTTTAATAATTATTAACAAGCACATCTCACAAATGACTGATTACCAGTAAATTATGTACAACTTTGCACTTTGCTCTTGCACAGGGTTTTGCTTTATTTTTCAGCCTTCCAATAAACTTCAATATCTTTTTGGTTTTGTGTTGGACTGCAGCTCATTGGAGGGTCGTGTTCGCGCCATGGCTACTTGCTGTGTGAAGCAGTTAGCTTAGCATAACCCATGAACATCGCACATGTGACTTGTGTAATATCTGAAAACTATTTCATTCAAAAAAGCACGTGATGCATTCATGGTATGTGTGGTTTTGTGTTTTTTTTTGTGTTTTTTTTTTTTTATAACACTTAAGTTATATAAATGCATCACATGTTATCACATGCAACCACGTGAACATGCACTATGAATGAAAACAAACTCGGAGTACTCGGCATTCCACATGTTTTGCCTTCATGGCACATGTGTCTTTCAGGGGTTTACACAATCATCCTCGGATGTTTTCCCACTATTTCTAGTCTTTAGCTTACCTGGTTAGCTTAGCTTTGAGCAGATTTGCCGTCGTTACTGGCTTACATCTGTGAATTTCAATTTTTTTTTCCTTGTCATTTTTAACCCGATAGAGTCTATTTACAGTTATTACACGCACTGCTTCTCCGTGTTTGTCTTCAGTAATGTCTTCAGGGTGTTGAAACCGCACAGGGAGCCCCTCCCTGCCTTTCACGCCTCTTTGACAGTGACTCTGATAACATTTGCTCTCGCTGACTTCTTATCTGTCTTTTGCAAGTTGCGACAGGATGGTGAATTTTCGACAGTTCGGCGGCGCGGCCGTGCGCCCGTCAACTCCACTCGATCCGTGAGCACACTTAACCTGACAGGGCGTATGGATCGCACTTGTTTAAGGAGTTTCAAGAAAATGGCCCTGAAATTGCTGCAATTTTTCACAAGTCCCATGACACGGCGCTGCGCTCGTTTGGACTGTCCGACTGATATTTGGCATGTCATCTTGAGACCTGCCCGCACAGGCGAAGAAAAGAAATGACGCAAAGGGGGCTGCGAATCCGATCCAGAG